>JANFOE010003248.1:0-42756 GCA_025667525.1 Glebionis coronaria | reverse complement strand
CATGACGAAAGACAACAAGAGCAAGTTTCTACTCTTAGTGTTTCTACTCCTCCTCTTGTGTGTTCTTACTATTATGATGACGATGAGACTACTATTTCTTGGAGTGATCTTTGTGCTCAATGTCCTAGTGCAATTGTGATCCCTTCTCTCAATATCCCAAATGCATCTAAGGATCTTGATACATCGAGTGAGATTAGCGATTTTGGGCTCGACAAATTCTTTGATGAAGTTTGTGATGTGCCGACTTTTGCTGAGCTTACGGACACGGTCGTTCCGCTAGTCCATGATCACATACTCACAAATCCAAATGCAATAATTGATTCTTCCAATAAGAGTTCAATATGTGGTGAGTATGATGATTTCATCTTCGAGCCCGAGATTAAGGAAATTATCGACCGAGAGCTAGCTCTTTTACCTCCACTTCCACCTACAAGTGAGGTCGATTTTTCCAATATCGAGGCCGAACTTGATGAGTTGGAACGTCTTATTTTTAATAATAATGACGAACCAACTCACATGACCACGCATCCAATTCTCGAGGAGTTACCTAATAAACACTCCTCTAATGAGAATTACGTTTACCACATTCGTGAGGATTTAACTTATCAACAAATCCCACAAATGAATGATGGTTTCGTACTTGATCGTGATCTCTTCGAGAGAATTTCTAAAATCCTAAATGAGGGGAACGACAAACCTTTGTTTGACGAGCCTATCTATGATGAAGAAATCGAAGAGATTCACGTTCATGAGGATGATTACTTTGACCCGGGAGGTGACATTGACCATTCTTTGATTGATACCTTTACGGCTTTGCCGAATTATGACCATCCATTGTCTTTAGGGGATGACAATTTGTTTCCTTTACCCATCCCACCTCCCGCGGATCATGACCTCACATACTTCTCGTATGTTGAGAGGACCTTTTTACCTTCTATGACTTATCCTCCTGCCTCTCATTTATTATGTTCCTCCGGGACCGAGGACAAGATCTTTGATCCCGGTATCACATTCGAGGCTTCCCCATGGACCATTTAATTCGGGGTCGAGTCAGGCTCGTGACTCGGTTAACAAAAACAAGCGCTTCTCGGGAGGCAACCCGATGATCTATCTATCTATTATCTATTTTTCTATCTATTTTCTACAATAAGTGTAGGGGGAGCCGTGTAGGATTGTTTGTTTTGTGTGTTGTGATTGTGTAGGTACATGTGCTTTGATGATCCACTTTTGGTACTTTTGACGTGACCCGTGTTCCCGTGTTACCCGTGTACCCGGTTCCTTCGATAAGTTTTTGCTATTGTGATTCTATCTTAAAACGAATAAATGTAATCACTTTAGTTGTCCTTTCCTTAGCTCGATTTAAACAACGCACTCAATGTCCTAAGTGTAGGGGAGTTTATTCTCCCACATGCTTAAACATTGAGGACAATGTTTATATTAAGTGTAGGGGGGGATTTCTATCGAATTTTAGTGGCCTTTTCCATGAATTTGACCCCATTTAACCGGAAAATTTTAAAAAAATTTCAGCGTTTTTCAAATTTTAATCTATTTTGGCTTTGTAGTATTTTTATTTTATTTTCTTTTCTTTTTCTCATCGCATCGTATTTATATTTTCAAGAATAAAGTCAAAAATAAATAAAATGGTTTCAACAAGTTTAGAAATCTTTGATATATTAGGCCCGTTGTGAATATTTTGACTCAACCCGAGTTTACTTATCCGAGTTTACTCTAGCTAGTATCCTTAACCATATGGACCTTAATTGGTTTATTAGGCTAAGCATCCACGAGTCTCATTCCTTGAGATTTTAAATTGTGGAGAACGAGAGATGATAGAGTTAATTATAAGTTTGGTATTCTTTCATTAACTTATGTGAGTTAGTTATGAGATTTTTCTCCCATCACTTGTTAATAAATATATTTGCAATAAATAAGGTTGTACGATTTAAAAGGTTACTTAGCTTCTAGCACAAGATCGTTTAAAAGTTGCTCGGTATTAATTAGAGTTCATAGCCAAGGCATAACTTATCGAAACGGGACGCGAAGATTGGCTTATCCAAAAAGGCCCTAACAAGGCATGAGGATACCCGAGTCCAAAAAGGCCCTAACAAGGCATGAGGATTCACTTTTTGCTAAAGATCCTAAGATGATGTGAAGATCATTAATCCCAATCAATATGAAAAATAGCCATCATGCATCGTTGAAAAGTTCCCGGTGCATTGCAAAGTCCGAATGGCATTCTACGATAGGCAAATGTTCCATATGGACACGTAAACGTAGTTTTTTCTTGATCACGAGGATCCATGGGAATTTGGAAGTAACCGGAAAAACCATCTAGAAAGCAATAGAAATCGTTTCCCGCAAGACGCTCCAACATTTGGTCCATGAAGGGCAAGGGAAAATGGTCTTTTCGAGTGGCTTCATTCAACTTTCGATAGTCAATGTACACTCTCCATCCGGTCACGAGTCTAGTGGGAATCAACTTGTTGGCATCGTTTGGCACAACGGTCATCCCTCCCTTTTTAGGGACACAATGAATAGGACTCACCCAAGGGCTATCGGAAATAGGGTAAATCATTCCCGTGTCAAGGAGTTTAAGGACCTCCTTTTTGATGACGTCGTGAATTTTGGGGTTCACCCTCCTTTGACTTTGGATTGTGGGCTTGAAATCCTCCTCCATTAAGATTTTGTGGGTACAAAACTTGGGATCGATCCCCTTAATGTCGGATAACTTCCACGCAATCGCCCCTTTGTGATCCTTAAGAACATCGACAAGTGCGGTTTTCTCATTATTCGAAAGATCCTTCGCAATAATAACCGGCAACTTGTCGTCCTCCTCCAAATAGACATATTCGAGGTGAGGAGGTAAATCTTTCAACTCGAGGATAGGTGGTTCCTCAAGTGAAGATTTGGGCTCGATACTCATAACCTCCTCGGGTGGAGGAAATGGGAAATCGTTGAGAAAATCCTTGATAATCGAGAAGTCCTCATCGTTGTCGAGGTCTTCGTCACAAGTAGGTGGAACATTGCATTCTTCCAACGTAAAACCACCACCTTCAAAAGGAGTGAATGTTGGTGTCGAATTATCAAGAATTGGATCTAACATAGTGGGATTGCCACTAGTTTCTTCATCACCAAACCCTAAAACTTCTTGTGAAAATTCCTCGCAAACCACGTCGATCATATCAACGAGGTTTATGGTAGCAACGGAATAAACATGAGAAAGTTGAGAATTTTGAGTTGCGTTTATAACAAGTTCCTCGTCGTTGAAACGTAAGGTGATCTTTCTAGCATGCACATCAATTAAAGCCATAGACGTATCTAAAAATGAACGACCTAAAATAAGAGGAACTTGAGGATCCGTGGGGATATCAACAACGATAAAGACTACGGGATAGTAGAACTTCCCCACTTTCACAAAAACGTCTTCCGCCAAACCACATGCAAGAATCGTAGAATGGTCGGCCAACTCAATAGACATTCGTGAAGGAGTAAGATTAGGAAGATTGAGCGACTTGAAAATTGCAAGAGGCATCAAGTTAATGCTAGCACCAAGATCGGCCAAGGCATAGCATTCTTCCATATCTTGAATTGCACAAGGGATCAAAAATTTACCGGGATCACCGACTTTTTGAGGTATGCGATTAAGATAAACCGACGAACAACTAGACATTTGGTGAAATTTCTCCTTGTTGTTCAACATACTCTTAAAGTTAGCGGCAAATCGAGGCATCATGACCAAAGCATCGGCGAAACTCACATTAAGGTACAACTCACGAAACATTTTCATAAAAAGCTCAAATTGATAGTTGTCGCGCTCTTGTCGTTTCTCCTTCCTAAGTCTCGATGGGTAAGGCAAGGGTGGTGTGGGTTGGGGCATAGGCATAGCCTTTGGAATCTCGGGTTCCAATGTTGGTAAAGGGTCGACCGTAGGTGTGGTATGAGCGGTACTTTGTGGGCTAGAAATATGCTCCTTTTCGACCACCGCCTCGGGTTCTTCCTTAATTTCCTCCACCGTTGGAGTAATTGGTTGAGGAGTCGGTTCTTTAAGTGTCTTACCACTTCGTATGGTAATCACTTTCATCTCTCCCTTCGGGTATGAAACGGTGTTACTAGGAAGACCACTCGAAGTAGAGGCTTTGTTTCCCATAACGGCTTCTAAAATGGCATTAAGTTTAGCATCTTTACTATTAAACTTCAAATCATGACTAGCGGCTTTTTGGTCAATTCTTTGTTCAAGCCTAGCATGACTTTGTTCAATCTTATTGTTTTGACCTCTAATTTGATTGGCAAAATCATTTTTCAACTCATTTCTCATGTTAATATTTTCCTTCACCAAAATTAGCGAACTCCTTGGTGTTTTTAGCCGTGTCCCTAGCTTGACTAGCCAATTGCTCTTGTATGTTTTCCAAAATCTTATCATTTGCCGTAGCGTAATTCAAAAAGTCCATTGGAAGTTCTTTAGTGTAAACATTTTGAAGACCTTGACTTGTGTTTTGAAAATTACGGTTTTGATTTTGATTTTGCAATTGGCTACTAGTTCCTTGATTCCCATAGTTGTTATTACCCTTGAAATTGTTCCTTTGATTGCTTTGGTAACCAACTTGATTGTTTCGATAATTGTTAGCATTTTGATTTGGTGGAAAACCCGGTGGAGTCAATTGATTAGTGCGAGGAACTTGACCGTTTTGGTTATAAGTTCCCGCGGCCGCGAAGGCACTCGAAGTGTTACCACCGTTGGTAATGCACTCGGAATAATCGTGAGCTCCACCACAATACATACAAGAAACCTCAACCGCTTTAATCGTAGCGGGAGCGGGTTGTTCACCAACTTTAAACTCAATTAACAATCCTTTCAACTTATCAAAAATTTTGTTCTCCAAATTTGCCTCGATTTTGCAAGCATCAACGGTGTGTGACAATGAAGGCGAAGACGAAGACGAAGTCTTACGAACACTCGACGTGCTACGAGGACTATAGACCTTAGACCTATTCTCAATAATTACCAATGCTTCCTCAACCGTCTTACACAAAAAATTACCACCCGCGGCGGCATTAAGATAATCACGCTCATGATCGTTCAAGCCATTGTAAAACGTGTCAATTTGATGCAAATCGGAAAAACCATGATGAGGACATTCGTGCAACATTTCCCTAAACCTATTCCAAGCCGTTGAAAAACTCTCATTATACTCTTGCGAAAACTTTGAAATCTCGTTTTTCAAGTGCGTAGTCTTAGAGGGCGGAAAAAATTGGTTCACGAATTTTGAAACGAGATCCTTCCACGTCAATATAGAATTGGGTGGCTCTTTCTCTAACCAAATTTTTGCAGGCCCCGATAAGGAATACGGAAAAAGCATCATCTTAATCGAGTCGTTAGAGACGTCCTTAAACTTGCAAGTGGCAGTGAGACGATTAAATTGGTGAATGTGGTTATGAGGGTTGTCCTTTTCGTCACATCGAAACTTGTTGTTTTGAATCATGGATAACAAACCCGTCTTAACCTCAAAATTCTCCGCAAGGATAGCGGGAATCACAATCGCTTCTTCATAACCCTCGGTGGGTGCTTGAAGCAACTCCATCATAGTTCGATTAGCCATGGGTGCTTCTTTCACTATAATGGGTTCGTCAATAGGAGACTCCTCACTAGAAGGAGTGATTGATTTGTTTCTTCGTTTACGAGCACGTCTTGCTTTAGAGCGAGTTTGCATAAACGTCACGTACAACGAGAAGGCGAGCAAAGAAGATTCTTTTTGGTGTTTTTACTTTTTCAATTTTTTTGTGGTTTTTGATTGTTTTTAACTTTTTTTGGATTTTTGGAATGTATTAGGTAGACACAAATCTACAAATCTCCTCCTTAATCAAATCTCTCAATTAAAGAAGCCTCAAGGAATGAATACGAACACGTGAAGTGAACGCCTTCGATGACTTTAGAACGATGGTGGAACACCAAATCGTTCAAGAGGGTTTAATCAAATGAAACCAAGAAAATATATATCATATGTAATAATACTTTGGGCGGCAAAACCCTCGATTAGCTTTCAAAATCAAAATACGCACAAGCAAGCGGAGGAAACGAGGCGGCGCGAAGCACTTAAGAGCCTTTTTCCTTTAGGTCGTGAAATACAACCGCCTTATACCCACCTTATAGTTTGTATTTCTCAAAATCGAGCTTCACGAAAGTATTTATCTATTTTTTCCTTTTTCTTTGGTTTGAGATTCGAATATAATGATTGGGTAATGACCTCCCAAGTCAAGGTTGTGATTTCTCACGTATTTGGAGTACTTGTAAATTTATTGTTCTACGTATACAATATAGTAATAGTATTAAAAAAAAAACGAAAAATGATAATACGTATTAGTAGAGTGCTATTAATACAAATACTATTATGGCTATATATAAACACAACAATGGTTCAAATCAAAACACAACACGCCTCCCCGGCAGCGGCGCCAAAATGATGGTTGTAAGATTACGTCTTTTAGGAAAAAAGAGCGTAAAAATAGGGCAAGTGAGCACGACGATTTAGGAAAACCGTGTGTGAATGACCCTAAGTGAGTTCGTTCTCGAGGAGGCTAGTGCGTTGTGTATTGAATTGATATATGTTTGTGATTATCTGAATGAGAAAGAAATGGGATTAGAAGAGAAAGACGGTTATGAAAACGGATTAAACTAAGACGAAAAAGGCGATCACGCAAAACCGTAAATAGTACAAAAATTAAAATTTTAACCTAAAAATTCCTAAAAATTACTAAAAATCCCCAATAATATTCTCAGAGTTTACAAAAAATCCAAACTTGCTAAAACCTTTTAATTAATTAGATAATGACTTTTTAATGCTAATTAAAGCCCTAAAAATCACTATTAATTATTTAGAAGCCCTAAACAAGATCAAATAGTTTGTAAACCTCAAAAATGTCCTAATTAAGCTAAAAACTATTTTTAAAAATTTTAAAACTAAATTAAACTATTTTTAAACACTTAAAAACTATTAAAATCACTTAAATCTTAAATTAATTCTAGAAATTAATTGAAAAGTCTTAAAAATATTTGGAAAGTGAAAAAACTCCTAATTAAGTGTCCTTAACCTAGGAAAAATGTAAAAACTAAAAAAAAATAAAACTTCAATTTTTAATAATAAAATAATATTAAAATAATCAAAAAAAATTCAAAGTTCATAAAAAATTCTAAAAAATTACCAAAAATCTAGAATATTGTAACTAAGACAAAAAGGCAATTAAAATTTTCTAAAACCTTTTTAATAATTTAATATTAAATTTTAAAGTTAGTTAAAAACCCTAAAATCCAATAAAATCAAAAAAAGCTAAATTGAAAACTTAAAAAGCTGTAAACCTCAAAAATATAATTCAAAACCTAAAAACTATTTTTATAAAAATTAAAAAGACTTTTTCCTATTTTTTTATCTATTTAATAAAAACCGGCTAAAGAAAAAATGATAAAAAATAATAAAATAAAGGGAAAAATACAAAACCTAGCTAGAAAAATCCCTAGCCTAATGACAACCCTAGGAAAATAAGCTTGGCCAAATTAGCTTAATGGATAAGCTGAAAAGCCCAAAATAAGCTACGGCTTTAATTATATAAGCCCACACAACAACCCTTTAAGTATATTTCAAATGCAACCCTAGCAGTCAAAGGCCCTAGGGCGCAATGGTAACGTGTGTGTGTGGTGAGAGGAGTGGCGCAGGTTCGAGTCCTGGCCACGTCCTTTTTTTTTTTTTTTTTTTTTTTAACTTTTAAAAACTCAAAACCAGACTTACACTTAACTTAAAACAACCTTTTTAATCAAATACAAACAAGAATCAAACTGAAATCAAATCAAAATGTGCCCAGTTCTCCTTTGTTTCTGATGAGCACAAGTGATATTCTTCACTTGTGCAGTTTTAATCAAGAGGGCTTGATTTGTGATTTTGGTGGTGTTTTTGTTGGACTAAAGGCACCCTTGTACTCTGTTGAGTACAAGGAGTCAATACAAACACAAAAAAAGGCAAGCACAACACAAATTCAAGCACAAAATAAGCAAATAAGGGTGCTGATATGACTTAAGCAGGTTTGGTGATGATAGACTAGATTACTTGCACAAGTTTGAATTTTAACAGCCAATAACTTGCAAATAAGCTAAACACAAAGCATATAACTGAATCACAACCCTCAAATACCCTATAATCTAACAACCACCAAGATTTGATGGCAAAATATCAATTAAAACTGGCAAAAAGAATGAATGACTGATTTATGCTATTTTTACCCACTTAAAGCATGCAATAGTGTTCAAAACTTGACCAAACTGAAACTTAAGCACTTATAATACCTAATAACTAACTAATGAGTAAAAATAACAGGTTTTAACACAAAATCAACCAAAGAAATTCAATTAATGTGCAAAACCAAACACCCCTTTAAATTGACTGAAATCAAAATTTTCAAAGCAAATCTATAAAACACTCAATCAAACTGATTATAAATGATCCTAACATGCATATAATCAACTAGTGAACAAATTCAAACACTTAAACTATCACTTAACAACTTAACATGCAGAATCACATAAAGCACATAATTTTTTCAGAAAACTAAAAAAATGAAATGAGAAACAAGGAGCTACCTTAAGGGACCTACATCCAGGTCCCTTAGTGGTTGCTTAACCACCTCCAATAGGCTGGGGCCTATGCAGAACTTTGTTGAGATGCTGATGAAGTTTTACTTAGCAAAAAGGGATGAAAAATGGTCCTTGTTTAGAACCTGCTAAGATCAAAACCAAAACACAAAGAGTGACCTGGTATGAGAGCCAATGAGCTATAAGAATGACTTATAGACAAGTCCCCTTATAGCTTATAGCTTTTTAAATGGAACAGTGATGTTAAAAATAAGCAAAAAGGTTTTTTTACCTCACTTTGCCCTTTTTATCCAAACCTTTATACCCACTACACCTTGATATCTCCAAGATATCATGGTGATATGGTCATATACAAGCTTGAATATAAGAAGCTTATGTGGTTTAACAACCTTTCTAAAAAGAAAACGGATTTAAGAACTTAAAAAGAAAACTTGAAAATCAAAAACTTGAAATGCCTTTTTAAAAGAAATATTTCAAACCAAACACAACATGAAAATATAAAAGGTACTCAATCTTTCTCATCAACAACACTTAAACCATTTTCATTCATTAAAAACTAGATTTACAAAGCTGTGAAAAAGGAGAAAAATTAAGAACAAGGGTCATGTACAATACGCATACTCCTTATATAGACCTAGATAGAACATTCTAGTTACTCTTGAATAAAAAGAAATACAAGCTAAAACCCTAATGGTTTGAAAATCCCAAAAGGCCCTTGTGTTCTTGACTGATTTCTTGGTCAATATGCTCCTCATGTGATCTTTGTACTTGACCAGCCTTGAAAAGTTGATCATAGACGTCCAAATGTGCTTGGGGACCAAGGAGTGTGATCCAGACGTTCAATTGGTCGGGTTTTGAAATTGGGGGAAAGTGATGGGTGCAGGGGAGGGTCCCTCAAGACACATGGGTGTGTCTTGTGGCGTTTTGAGATGTGGGATGTGGTGACAAAACCATCAATTAGTCATCTGGAAAGATTGAGTCAAAAACCCTTTGTTTTTGTCTTTGTTCATCCTGGGTTTATCCTAGGGTTTAAGGGGGGATTAGAAGCAGTTTAATCCAAATTGAGGTTAATGGATTTTAAATTAAGTGTTTGGGTGGGAAAAGTTTAAGTAATTAAATAAATCCGTTTTCAAAGTGAGTGGAGGGTGACGTGGTGAAGGGGAGATGTCTGATTGGTGGAGGGTTTAAGCTTGGCGATGTGGCAGCTTGTGAGTGGGTGGATGGAGTTTGGCTGTCTGGCAGGATTGGCCCTTTACTTTTCTTTCTTTGTTCATGTTGTTTTAAATGGCTATCAACGCCTAAATAACAAGTAACAACTTTAGGACAGTTATCAATTTTGGCACAAATACTTCCAAACTTAAAACAAGGACTAAACATGCAATTTCTTCATTCTTCAAGGGATGTTCTTGACATGTCTTCATACTTTAAGGCTTTGACTTGTTTGTTGACTTCTTGGAGGACCATTATTGACAATTTAGTTTTGTTGAGGGACTAAATTTGCCAATTCTTCAAACTTAAGGGTCCTTTTTGTAATTTTGACAAACTTTAGGGACCAAACTTGTAATTATGAAGATACAAGGGTATAAAGTGTCAATTCTTCAAACTTGGAGGACCAATCTTCATAATTCTTCAAATCTTCAAGGGTTTTCTTTGGAAAATTCTTCATTAGGGCTTGGTTCATCGTGCGGCTTCGTTTCCCGTGTTCGTTTTTGATTGATTTTTGTGATCTTTTGTCATTTTCTCAATATCCGTACCTAAAATACACAAGCATATATTTGGGTATTTTGATGATATTTAGTGCATTTTAAGCCCTAATTGGACGATGAGACTATGTATAAAAGTAGTCTCATCAACGTGTCAGTGCATTTATTTGTTAAAACAAGAGAAATCTTGTTTTTATGAAGTTATCATCTCCACCAACCGTGGCAATTTACATTTGATATCTACATACTCGACGATGCGACTACTCAAACGATGACTACAACTCTTTCAATAGAACACGGGTCAACAATTGAGGGGGAGCAATTGTCCAGCATTCAGAATCCTTGATGCCGAGAGTCCCAAGTTCACATATTGGTGTCAAGACAACGATATCAATCATACACATGGAGTCAAGAGATAACTTCAGACGTGACGAGGTGACCAACATTCGTGAACAAGAACCATGTGAATCTTTCATATGATGTTCTCCATCATTCAGGTCCAACCTCGTAAATTGATAATCTTGTGAATTCATTATCATATATGATCTTTGCACGTGATAAATACCTTACACTTGTGTTTAAAAGGTATTTAATTTACGTTTTAAGTAGACCCTCATTAATTTGAGGGGGAGCTTGTGTAATTCATGAAGATACTTGGCTTTGCATTTTTCTTCCCAAATTTTCTTAAAATGCTATTAAATCAATTGATATTAAAAACATCGATTGGGTTAATATTTTTAATATGGGGGAGAAAATGTGATTTAATATGGGAAATGATTAATCACAAATGGATTGACTTAACGTGCTAGCTCATCCCGACATGTGCGAAATGTTTTCGGATATCGTGGCATATGTTAAGGGGGAGCAAAATGGATTTGTACTTCAAAATGGATTTCATGGTGACATACACTTACCCAAAACATCTCTATTCACGACGGTGAAGATTGTGGTGACATAAGGATGGTAGGATAGGTTAAAGTCCAATGATTTCTCTAGAACCGGAGGAATCTTCCCAAGGACATTCCATAGCTAGAAATCGTAGTCCTCAGGAAAGATGGAGAAACATTGTGAACGTAGCTGAATGCCGACCAAGTACTTAAGTTAGCACTGGCGCAATCACAACAAGGTGCTAGTGATGACGTATTGGTAAGCGTTGAAGGGGTTGAAGAATGAAAAAGAATTGTAAAGATAAAGGGTGTAAACAAAGAAGCCCTCCTTACAACTTAGGCAGAAACCAGGTCAATACATATGCTATTGAGATCATTTTTAATGATTCTTGATATTGAAGATAGACATCATGGACCCAGTGATGCAATGCACAACCCATCCCAGCTAACTCAGATATCTCTCAAAAGATATTTGTTTTAATCACACGGAGACAACGCATTATCTATTGATTTATTCACTCCTAATAAATTGGTATTGAAATGGTGGCACTCCTCTCCAGCCTCCGATCACTAAAATCCAAAATGCATGATCGAGTCTAGAGCCATTTGAGATCATCAAATATCTCATTAGGACACGCTTTCATATTTCCTTGCTTCTTCACACACTGTGAAAAAGTAAGAAAGATCTTAAGAGTCCTACGCAAAATCTTCATGATCTTTCCTGAACATCCGAGTAATACAAAAGTATTTACAATGAAGATGGAAATCCTTCTTGAGCGAATATCAAAAAGCTCATGGTAGGTGACTTGTGCGATTCTTTATGAATTAAACTTGTGATAACTGGAAATCAACAGAGGTTTAATTCTTAAATGAATTTAAACACGTTCCAGGCCTCTACGCAATATCTTAGTGATCTCGCCAGAACACTCAGAGTGATACCTTAGTGTTCACAGTGATGAGTGGAAAACCTTCTAGTGTTAACCTCAAACAGCACTTGGTAGGTAACTTGCAAGATTCTATACGAATCAAGCTCGTGACAACTGGAAAGCAACGATGGTGCGGTTCTTAATTGAATTTCACTTGTTCCAGGAACATGAATTGACGGCTTCAAATCATACGGATATTATTATCCAAATGATGCACTCTTTACGTTCGCAGTCAGCTTTGGACGGTCGAGTAAAGAGAACGGGTTTACCCGCGAAATCTTGTCAAGGAGGTTCTTTATTGAAACTACCTGCCACAAGTACGATATTTAATATCGTCCAACGGTCTTCACCGGCCGGAGGTAAAATGCTACCGAATTAGAATGAAATGTTCAAGGCCATTTCATCCGTGTATATGGTTTGTTGCTAACTGTCTTATGCAGCGTAACAAGAAGGTGGCATTGCGGTGTACAATCCAGAAGAAGTCATCACCACATGCTTATACTGCATACACTTAGTACTTCAACGAATTCAAGAAAGACTGAAGGTCAAGTCTTCCGCTGTATCAAACTCTGAAGCTTTCAAGAATTATAAAGGTATAAGTATGTGGAACATGAAGTCACGAAGAGGCGAATATCACAAGTGATGAATGCACAAGATCAAGGCAAGGAAACATGCTCAAGGCTGAAGTCAAAGATCACATCAAGCATATTCACAAGAACAAGATCGAAGACTCAAGCATAGTATGCTAGGCTTAAGATTTTGTAAAATGGTGTGACCTCCCTTTGGGGGAGATTGTTGGAAATACGTTTTTCCAAGGAAAGTCTCGGTCACATCATTATTAGCATAGATCACGAGCTATAGACTATTTAGGACATTATAACTTGGAGTGACCTCCCTTTGGGGGAGATTGTTGGAAATACGTTTTTACGTATTTAGAAAGGATCGGTCACTCCAATGATATTGGGCTCGTGATCCAATATAGCCCATATAGCCCACATGTAGGGTGGGCTATATAAACCCTCCTCCTACCATGTTAGGAGGGGTTGTTGTTGAACACATAATCACATTTCATCTTTTCTTCTTCATCCTCTCCTTTCCCTCTCTTCTTTCTTTCTCTAAGTTCTTCCCTTACATCCATTCAATAGATTAATTCATACATGCCTAATCCTTAGAAAAACACGATCCTACATATAATAACTTAATCTAATTTCTAATAAGGAATAACGCAGACCATACATAATAACCTATAAAAAAAGTCCAACAGAATGAATCAACAAAGAAAATTACTTGTGTCGAGTAGGGATGTCGTGCCCTAGACAGTTGAGTTGAATATTCAAAATGAATCGCAACTTTCTAGGTTCGATCATTGTTTTTTTATCTTCAAGTTATGTAACCACACTCTCACAATAAGGCCAAGGTTTATCTTCCCATGCCAATCATGGATTTCATTTTTTCCACTTGGTCTCCAGCCCAAAGAAATATTAATAGCCTTCTTTTTATTTATAAGCCATTAACCGAAGGACAAGACCTGTGAATACTAATTGTAAGAGTGTGGTTACATATCCTTAAACAGAGACATAGCTTCTACAACCTAATTCAGGAATGAAGTAAATTTAATCCACATTAACATTAATTAGTACCCACGATCTCCATATAAACTTGAGGGTGGAGAACTTATTACTGGAGCTCTGGCCATCACTGAAAGTAGAAAGTAAGGTTCTATGATAAACGACTCTGTACTTTCGTAATAGTACCAACAATGCTTGCAAAAATTCTACAATTGTTTCTGCATTAAGTGAACTGATGACTAACTTTTCAGAAAGTGTAAGAAACTCGGCATCTCTAGATGCGTGCTCCAGTAAAACTACATCCACTGTAGAAATTCCGTTATTGATGCAATACTTGTAATTCCCAGTGCCCAATAAAGAGAGTACCAGGGATAACCATGATCCACCCCTAAGAAAGTCCTAGCCAAGTTCTTCAGCTTCCTCGAACACTGGCATTGACTACAACTATTCTAGCATACAGCTCACTAACTTTGGAAAATTTTCACCCTTGGCAATCCCACAACTGGCCAATATTGAATGATCAATGTACAAAATATGTTATTTGTTGGTGATGTCAAGAGTCTGACTGTCACTACAAGAAGGAAGCAAATCCAAGGCAGAGTGCATAGGAGGGATATCCCAACAAAGCACAAAGATGTATCTTTCCAGAACTAGATCCTCCATTGTCAACGCTCTTTTTTTACCTCTCCAAAACTCTAAGATCCAAGAAAATGAAGATCATACTTCTTCCCAACTCAGACCTAAGCATTCAACTACAGTATCTTCTTTGCATGCTGAAGTGGTAAACGATGTGACATCAATCAGCTGATTCAAAAAACTGTTGCTGACTTCCCCTTCAATTGTGAAAATCTGCATCATATTCTCTATAGAAGCTGATGCCCTAAATGTATGGTTACTTACATTGCCTGGATGAACAGACCTAACAAGTGAAGCCTCCTTTAACTTGGATTTTAACTCTGAAAGTAGCGTTGGAGGACAACTATTGGGAAAAAATATCGTTCTTTTAGAGTATTTTACTATCACATATTTACATCAATACGTCAAACATATACCAGATGATTAAATGATTGATCATCATTAACATGACCAGTTAATTTTAATTTCTAAAACAAGATGTCTATTAGCTCTATTAAATGCACATAATTTTTATTATATGTCTAATCAGGATAGATCCAAGACACAACACGACACATCTTCGAGGTATTAGCATGACAGGGATCATTTGGGAGAAGGCCAAAATCTTGCCTAAGTCAAACAAGGTTCTAAAGCCATTCAAGGAGTTGCAAGCTTCAAAATAAACAACATTGGTGCAAAACCAAAGCACCGAAAGAGATTTTGGTCAGAGTTTGATTCTTTCTGACAACACGTCTTTTTTTAGCAAGTCTTTTTGGGAAGTTCTAAGTTGTTAAACATTAAGCATAGTTCATTTTTAGATTTGTGAAAGGAAGAAGCTTTGCAGTTCCCGTTCCAGTACCAACAGTAGACGCCTGAAATGTGCATAGCAAGTTGTTCAAGTATTTATATCATTGACACAGATTTAAGCTAGGGGACGTTTCAGACGTAATCTAAAGTTTCTTTTCTGTAGTATGGATATTGTTACATGTTTTTTATCCTTGGCAAGTATTTCCTCTAGAACTTCCAAGCAAGACTAAGCAGTAAATGTCTATGTTACCAATTTTATTTGTTTCTTAAATATGTCATGCCATGATCGTTAGGTAAAACGATGTGCTGAAATGTCGAGAAAGATTCGTTTTTGAAAAGATCAGATACTGGTATTTGTATATGGTTGTATTTTGCTAATTTTAAAATTGGTGGCATAGAAAAGTTTGATTGAAGTCTTACATAAAGTATTTATAAGGAGTTACATAAAGTTTGATTGTGGCGTTGAGAAATTGGGCAAAGATCTCGACAATGCTTCTCCGCTTGAAATCATGGATAGAAATCACGTTGCTATTGCTTTTATGTAAATTTAATAGTAGTATTAAAAGTTGTTAATGCATAGTTTCGATAAACGGTGTCAATCATTTTACACAATAATAATTTTACAATTAATTAATTAATTTATAACTACTTTATTATTTATAATAATATTTTTAAATAAGAGTGATATTTTAAACTTAATTTACATTATTTATTTATTTTTTAAAGTGGACTATTAAATTGAGACGTTTAAAAATAATATATTGAACTACAATTTCGAGATAGAAAGAGTAAATTTTTAAGTATTTAATAATTAATTGAGTCTCGAACTTAACCCATTAAATAAATCGATCAGCTAAATCGACCAAAAACCTACTCAAAGCTTATTTCCTTGTAACCCAAACCTTATATTTTTGCGTCGGTTTAAGGTTGGATTTTGTATCAAATTGGAAATTGTGACCCTAAAAAAACCACCTCATGTATAATATATATTAAAATTGGAAGCACTAGTGTAATTTATAAAATATTCGCATGAGACAAAACACGTTTGTTAGGTGGACCAAGGTCTGAAAATATCAATTATTAGTTTCCCTTTAGTTTTCTTTTATCAGGAACGCGCCAAGCTGCAAACAAATATAATTAATACACAAACGTACTTTTAGAAAAAATTTACGGAAAGACCCCGCCTGTTGGGCGGGTTACGAAGCTAGTATATATATATATATATATATATATATATATATATATATATATATATATATATATATATATATATATATATATATATATATATATATATATATATATATATATATATATATATATATATATATATATATATATATATATATATATATATATATATATATATATATATACTTTTACCTATCCAGAATTTACTGATTTTGAACATATGAAAAGTTTGTTATGATTAGAGGGTCTTAACCTACTCATTTGTTTAGCCCTCCTCTAGATCTTTTATATAACATATAAACTAACTCTCATGTTCGTTTTCAAGTCCAATTGTACTCCTAAGTACCCTAACCATCTTAAAACATTAAATTAAACCCGACTGATTTCAAAACTGTTTTGACCTCCGACTGTTGTAACCTGTTTCTGACCTACTTCCCGACCTCCAATTCAGTTATCGTTTCTTGCATTTGAAAGCCAATTCAATTACCTTTCCAGGGAAATAAGATTTGAAAATTAAAAGTTTGTATAACTCTAGATATGATCAAAACAATGGACCAAAAATTCTGCCCAGTTTTTAAAAACGAATTTAACACAACTAGTCTAATTAATTATCCACATCATGTATAATTATTAACCCTAATTAATCTAAACATGTTTATATCATTAAAATACAGAATTTATGTTTAACCTAACCCTAGATCCATTATCTATTGATTAATTACATGATTAGATCAATTAAAATCATACATTAAAAAAGAGTTTTTAAGATTTTACCTTAGAAATCAAAGGAAGAAATTGTTTTTGATGAAACCTAATTCCACCATTGATGGAATTCGACTAGGAGAGATCATGGTGAGTAAAAATCTGATGTTTTAGGTTATGGTATGGGCTTAATGTAATCCTAAAGGTCTCCTAACCCAGTTACAAGTCCATTGGGCCTGTTTTGGGCTTTTTGGTTATATTCTTCCTTCCTTTTCATTTGGCTGCCCAAACCAAGCCCCAAGCACCTAAGGATCTGGTTTTTAACCTTATTTTATAACATTTTTCATTCTTAAACTAGACCTCATATTCGGGTTACTTCCGGGCAAAAACCCTAAAGCCTTACATTAATTTTTTCGACTTTCTACGCGATTTCCAAACTAACCGTCATTTCCAAAAGTTTCTAATTATGGGAAGTATCTCTAAAACTTAGCCTAACCATATAATATGTACTTAATACATACATAAAACATACGATACGTACACGAAACCTTGTAAAAACGATATTCGAACTTTCCCGCAGTTCATTTCTAAACTCATTTCATTTCATTTCATTTCCAACCCGTACCATGATTTACAAATCATGTACCTCATTTCGTCCATTCTCATCCCCAAAATCACACATATAAACACATAAAACAGATAGTCACACAAAATACCCCAAAAATAAGACTAAGTGACGAACCTCAAAAACCGGGGTTGTCACATCACTCCCTCCTAATAGAAATCTCGTCCCGAGATTTACTCCTTAGGATCATCATTAGCAAATATCTAAGGATACTTGTTCCTCATAAATCCTTCCTGTTCCCACGTGAACTCTAGTCCACATTCCAAATTCCATCTAACCATAATTACGGTGTATTACCCTTTTTCCAACGTCTTAGCTTCACGACCTAAAATCTCTATCGGTTCTTCGATGAAACGAAGACTCGCATCCATACTAATATCATCTAACGGTACTTGCAAGTCGCTTCTTGTTAAGCATTTCCTCAAGCTTGATACACGAAATACATCAAGCACACTACTCAATTCTCCTAGTAATTCCTCAACCTATAAGCCTGTAACACCCCATTTTGATAATGGAAATGTCACATGCAATTATGGCGTGTCATCAAAGCATACAAGGAAAAATGTCTAAACATTACTTGACCATAAAAGGAAAATACCGGAATCAAACATCGGTAGTCCAAAAGTAAAGCTCATCGCACACAAACATAGTATAGTAAAGGAAAGGACTAAACAATGTCCAAAGCAAATGTATCATAGGAACAGAAATGCATAAAGTAAAGAAGGCTAGACAGCTTCCAGTCCATATGCACGTACTCTTAGTGTCTACGAGCGTCCCTGAGTACCTGCCGTTTTGGGAACATAGAAAAGGAAAACGGCTGAGCAAATACGC
Organism: Glebionis coronaria; assembly: GCA_025667525.1. Classification (NCBI taxonomy): domain Eukaryota; kingdom Viridiplantae; phylum Streptophyta; class Magnoliopsida; order Asterales; family Asteraceae; genus Glebionis; species Glebionis coronaria. Next base: position 24,266 of record JANFOE010003248.1, on the reverse strand, counting down.
TCAGTGCACGGATGTACAATAAAGCATGAATAGGATAAGCATATAACATATAACAGCGGAAGAAAACTAAGACCCGAGTAACCTGGTTAAGTCTTGATAAAACTGGTTTTATAGTTTTAAAGTCTTATGGTTATCTTATAAAAACTGTTCGTCATATTTTACCATTAGCCAATATAGATCATGAAAATCCACGTTGCATGAATACTTGGAGGGGTGACCTCATCATGCAAATTAGAGGGGCTGACTCTAATTAAATATACTGGTTTTTGGGTAGGATGGATCAGCTCCTTGTGAAGGATGCAAGGCACACACCACATTCACAATGAAATCCTGACTTAAAACATGTAACTAGGATGCACCCATACGCCCCACATGATAAATATAATATAAATGGCCAAATGCTGAAGGGACGCCACGAGCAATCACTCCGCCGTGGTGAAGTCATAACATCAGTGCCTCTAATGTTATGGTTATGGTACCTCCATAACTAGGTGAAACTGGTCATGCATGTATATGGATAGAGGTAATCTTAATTAAACATAAGAAATCAAACACGTAACTTATTCTACGGGAAAACAGTTGGCTGCATACGGGGAATCCTAATAAGGAAAGAATGTCCATACTGAAAGGACAGGAATCCGTACCTTATGTCCAGTGAACGAAAAAGATGAACTGAGAGGAATCCTACTTCCGAATCACTAGTGCTACATAAATACATACATGAATAAGTATCCGCTTACTAAATACGTAACTGGTTTTATGTCATGTCTTAGCTTATTTTATATGTTCTTACCATGTTTTACTGTTTTTAAGCCTTAAACCGTGTTTATCTTATATCCTGTTTAATCTGATTAAGTATTTCTGGTATTTCATGTGTTATTATACTTACTGAGTAATAATAAGTAACTTTCCAAAAACAGAAGGTTTCCTAAAATAGAAAGTTTCCAAAAATAGAAAGTTTCCAAAAATAGAAAGTTTCCAAAAATAGAAAGTTTCCAAAAATAGAAAGTTTCCAAAAATAGAAAGTTACCAAAAATAGAAAGTTTCCAAAAATAGAAAGTTTCCAAAAATAGAAAGTTTCCAAAAATAGATATACTGCTTAAAATAGATAAGTTTCTATAAATAGAAAGTTTCCATAAATAGATCAGCTGCCTTAATTAAATAAGTTTCCATAAATAGATTAGCTGCCTGAAATAAATAAGTTTCTAAAAATAGAAGGTTTCCATAAATAGATTAGCTGCCTTATATAATTATGTTTCTAAAAATAGAAAGTTTCCATAATTAGAAATAAGCTGGTTAAATAAGCTAAGTATATAAGCCTAAGTGTTTTCATGATTATTTTCTAAGTCATATGATATAAGGTATAGTTTAATAATTATTTCATGTAATTAAATTAAACTATAGGTTAAAATATTTAATTAAAGTATAACATGTTTTAATTAAATAAAGTTAAATACTTAGGTTAAAACATGTATTATTATATATTAATAATATAACCTAAGTCATGTTAATTAATTAATTATAATCATGGTTTTTAAATAATTAATTAATTATAAGTCTAAATTATAAAAATACTAAGGTTAATTAATTTCATGATTATTAATATTTAAAATAACCTAAGTCATGTTATTAAATTAATTATGTCATTTTATTAATTTAATTTTTAACATAAGATCATAAAACATAAAACTAAACATACACCATGAACCGGATCTAGAATCAAAACCATGAACCGGACGTGAAATCGATACCGTACCCCGAACCAAATCGGGGTACCCCGTGTCTTGATGCTGCCATGGGACCCACACCCACCAACCAAAACAATATGGTGTTGGTGGTGGTCGGTTGTCCAAACCAAAACCCCTTTGGGTTCGGTGAAGGCTGCGGCCAAAAACAAACACCCCTTAAACCATACTTTTGATTTTATTAAACCTCAATTTATGTTAGATCCATGTTTATTTATTAGGTTTTTGTAAAAACATAACATGTTCTTGATTTATTAAAAGATCAAACCAAAAGATAAAGTTTAAAAAGGATTTACCGCATTCGTGGATCAAAAGGACGAAGAACAAACACGATCACCAACTAATAATCCAAGATCCAAGATCAACAAACACCTCCTTATGGTGTTCTTAGGGTGGCGGCACAAAAAGAAAAAGGGAAGATGGTTTTAGGTTTTTTCTAAAATCTTCTGTAAAACTAAAAATGAGTAGTGAAAAGTCCTTTTTCCCTTTTAGTAAAATTTGACAAATGGGCTTGGCCCATTTGTCCTTGTAGCCGCGGGTAGGGGGCCCCACTTGGGGTACCCGTACCTTTTTCCGTTTCTCGATGTTAACTTACACGTTCGTGATTATTTGTGTTCGCGTTTTAAATGTTCTCGTTACGTAAATACCGTGATCTAATATATTTAATTACGCTCGTAATAAATATATATACGTAATCAATAAAAGTTCGTGTTTTAATTACGTTCATGATTTCATGATCGCATGTTCGTGATTAATTATCGTCAAATAATTATTATGTGCTCGTGCGTAGTAAATACTTATCGTGTTCTAACACGTACGTAATAGGTAAAATCCTAACACATAATCGTAATCATACTATATTAGGGAAGTTTAAATCTAGTACGTACGATCTTAAGGGTACTATTCATGGTAAAATCATGCGGGTTTTACAACTCTTTCCCCCTAAAAAGAATAATTCGTCCCCCAATTATAGATAAAGTAAACTGGAAAAGAAGAACATACCCGAATTCAAAATATGAAATGAGGGTAAGAAGCCCATATAGACTCCTCTGTTTCCCAAGTGGCTTCCCGCTTGGTATGATCCCTCCATAGAATTTTGACGAATGGAATCGTCTTCTTTCTCATGACTCGTTCTTGTCTGTCAAGAACTCGTTCGGGTTCTTCTATGAAAGTGATATCTTCACGTATCTGTTCAGTGGATACTGAACCATGTGAAGGGGATGATACTGGTACCCTCTGAGTAAGGACACATGAAACACATTGTGTACATGCGAAAGCTGCGGAGGTAACGCTAACCGGTAAGATACTTCACCGACTCGTTCAATGATATCAAACGGTCCGATAAAACGAGGAATGAGATTCCCTTTAATCCCGAAGCGTCTAACACCATGTGCCGGCGAAACCTTAAGGAATACGTGATCTCCTACATTAAAATGTATGTCCCTACGATGCTTATCGGCGTAACTCTTCTGACGTGACCGTGCTTCCTGAAGTTTCTGTTTAGCTACTGCGATCTTCTCATTGGTCATCTCTATGATTTCCGGTCCTTCAAGTGTTCGCTCGCCAACCTGATCCCAGCAGATTGGGGCGCGACACTTCCTGCCATACAACATCTCAAATGGAGCACACTTGATACTTGCGTGCCAACTGTTGTTGTATGAAAATTCCACCAAACAGATGTAATCGTCCCAATCACCCGTCCATTTCAACACACATGACCTCAACATATCTTCCAATGTCTGAATGGTTCGCTCCGACTGTCCGTCGGTTTGAGGATGAAAAGTCGTGCTAAGCTTTAGTTGTGTACCCCAAGCTTTCTGCAGACTTTTCCAAAATCGCGAAGTGAATCGAGGATCTCTGTCTGAGACGATGTTGGATGGTGCACCATGAAGTCTCATGATCTCTCTTCTGTACGTATCTGCGAATTTACATACCGGATCTTCCTTACGGATCGGTAAGAAATGCGCTGATTTGGTAAGTCGATCAACGATAACCCAGATTGCATCGTGCTTCCTCTTAGTAGGCGGAAGACCAGTAACAAAATCCATGGTGATTTTGTCCCACTTCCAGTCTGGAATATCTAACGGTTGAAGGAGACCGCCAGATCGCTGATGCTCGATCTTAACCTACTGGCAGGTAAGACATTTGGAGACGTAAGTGGCCACATCCTGTTTCATACCACTCCACCAAAAGTACTGCTTGATGTCATGGTACATCTTAGTCGAACCAGGATGTATAGAGAATGGGGAGCTATGAACTTCAGCTAACCAAGCTTCCCGGAGTTCTTGGTCATCAGGAATGCAAAGCCTCGTGCCCTGCCATACGATACCATCTGCATCTACTCTGAATTCTGTCTGCTTCTCCAAATTCTATACTATCGCCCAGATTTCTCCGTCATCCTTCTGAGCTTCCTTGATCTTAGATAGTAACTCGGGTTCTACTCTAAGATTAGCCCAGTAACCGTGTTGTCCACGTACCATGATCTCGATGTCTAGTCGCTCCAAGTCTCTGATGATTTCCTCTTCGATTTTAATGTCGTTGATCATTCCGGACTTCCTACTAAGAGCATCTGCTACTACATTTGCCTTTCCGGGATGATACAGTAGATTAATGTCATAATCCTTCAACAACTCCAACCTTCTCCTCTGCCTCATGTTCAATTCACGCTGAGTGAAGATATACTTCAAGCTCTTGTGGTCCGTGAAAATGTCACATGATTCTCCATATAAGTAGTGCCTCCATATCTTCAATGCAAACACGAATGCAGCAAGTTCCAGGTCGTGCGTGAGGTAATTTTCTTCATAAGGCTTAAGCTTCCGTGAAGCGTACGCGATTACTTTCCCATGTTGCATGAGAACACAGCCAAGTCCCTTCCCCGATGCATCGCTGTAGATTTGAAATCCACCCGTACCAGATGGTAGAGTAAGAATAGGTGCAGATACTAGCTTCTCCTTCAGGTCTTCAAAGCTCTTCTCTCGATCTTCAGTCCAGACGAATTTCTCCCCTTTCCGCATCAGTTTGGTCAATGGTTGTGATAGGCGGGAAAAGTTCTCCACGAACCTACGGTAATAGCCAGCTAAGCCTAAGAAACTGCGGACTCGGCCTTGGCCACTTAGTAATGGCCTCAACCTTCGCTGGATCCATAGTGATTCCTTCTGCTGATACAATGTGACCTAAGAATGCCACCTTGTCTAACCAGAACTCACACTTGGAGAATTTAGCATATCTCTGCTTCTGGCGAAGAATCTGTAGTACTATACGAAGATGGTCTTCGTGTTCCTCCTTGGACTTTGAGAAAATCAGGATGTCATCGTTGAATACAATGACAAACTTGTCCAGAAATTCATGGAAGATTCTGTTCATCAAATCCATGAACACTGCTGGAGCATTTGTCATGCCAAATGGCATAACTACAAACTCGTAGTGGCCATAACGGGTACGAAAGGCAGTCTTAGCGATGTCCTGCTCCTTGACCCGTAGTTGATGATAGCCTAACCTAAGATCAATCTTGGAGTAGTGTTTGGCCCCTTGGAGTTGGTCAAACAGATCGTCAATGCGTGGCAGTGGATATCTATTCCGAATGGTAATCTTGTTGAGCTCGCGATAGTCTATGCAAAGACGCATACTGCCGTCCTTCTTCTTAACAAACAAGACCGGTGCGCCCCATGGAGATGCGCTCGGTCGAATGAAACCTTGTTCAAGAAGTTCTTGCGGTTGATCCTTCAGCTCCTTCAGCTCTATGGGAGTCATGCGATAAGGAGCCTTGGAGATTGGTTCAGCTCCTAGAACCAGCTCGATACTGAATTCCACTTCTCATGCACGTGGTATGCCCGGAAGTTCTGCTGGAAAAACATCTTCGAATTCCGACACGATAGGTTGATCCTGAATCGATGGGGATTCAACATCCATGTCGTGAACCGTAGCTAGATAACCCTCGCAGCCATGTGACAGTAGTGCACGCGCTTGCAGGGTAGATATGATTTGTACAGACCGTCCGGGTATGAACCCATTATGAATGTACTCTGGTGCATTAACATCACCGAAGATAACTCGATACGAATGGCAGTCTATGGTAGCATGATGCTTGGATAGCCAATCCATGCCCAAAATCATGTCGAAGTCATTCATGTCCAGCGGAAGTGCGTCGTCAGGTCGAACCTTATCGTAAAACTCTAGGGGAAGACTCTTGTATACATGGGTGATTAATAAAGAGTCCCTCAAAGGCGTGGAAATAGTAAGCCTATTTTCTAGTGGCAAGGGAGGCATCCTAATGTTCTTAGCATAAGAAGTAGAAATAACCGAGTGAGTAGCACCCGTATCGAAAAGAACACATGCAGCTTGACCATACATATACAAGATTCCAGTGATGGTACCTGTAGACTTGTTGGCCTGGTCTCGAGATGTCGTGTAGACACGCCCGGTAGTAGGAGGCGGCTTGGTATCAGCATGTCCTGATGTACCCTCCATCTCGCCCTTACGGCAATCCTTCATAATATGGCCAGGGAGACCACACTTGAAGCACGCATCAGTATTACGGCGACATGGTCCTGGTTGCCTACGATGGCAAGTAGAGCAAAGAGGATGAGTGTATCCTCCAGCAGGTGCTCTGGCTGGCTGGGAACCTGATAAAACATTTTTCATAAGACATGATAGTTGGGTACAAAGGACCAAGCAGATAATCGTAAGATTGAATACCAGTGATAGCTGGACGGCTAGGCTGCGAACCTCTCTGGTTCTGGTCCCTACCGTTTCCATGGTTCCTGGTAGAAGTTTTGTTAAAGTGTCAGAATATGAGTTATAACATGAAAACATAAAGAAATACGTAAGTATTAGGACCTGCTTTTGTTGGAGTGCCCAGCGTTGTTACGGTAATTATCATTACCGCCACGCCTATCTGTAGCAGAACGGTCGTTAGTCTGACCGTTTCCCTTGGGCTGATGAGGCTGTTGTTGAGTAGCCGGCTGAGACCGGTCCCCAGTTTTCTGCCTGGAAGATACATTTAAGAGATGAATAATTGACATATGGAAAGTATACGGATTGGTCACCGCTTGAATACGAATGTTTACCTCTTGTCGGGTTTTTCAGCTTCCCCGAACTCATCTCTCTCCTGCAGCATCTCCAGTTTTCGTGTCGCATCGGCCACTTGTGCTACCGTATCCAACGGAGCACCTGATAAGTTATTGGCGATCCTTGGATTAAGAGCCCAACGAAAATGTAGTGCTTGTTCTTCAGTGGTGCCTGCAGCTGCTCTCAAGACACCAGCGTAGCAAAGGAAATGCTGCATGAAGTCATTGCTGTCTTCGTCAGGTCGTTGTCTAAGAGTATAGTATTCCCTCATGAGCCGATTCCTTCCTTCCATGGGAAATATGTTAGGCGGGGGAGGATAGCCGTCGTTCTGCAGAAGGGCATCTTGCATCCCTGCATCAGCAGCTGCAAATATTGCCCAGAGATCGTCTGTGTTTGTCATCTGACAGTATAACATAAAACATATGATTAAATAGATCAAAACATAAAATATATATATATACATGAAAAAAATTTATACTAAAATTTCACGAGAAAAATTTTATGCAAGAAAATTTTTGTGTATGAATGCATGATGCAGTTTTAAGAAAACTTTTGTATGCTCGAGAGTGAACGCCTCTAGTTAGTTCACCCAAAACAAAAGACATAGCGATGGGACGCCTATGGGTCAGTCCCAAATCTAAAAGTTTCGATAAAACACATGCGACTAAATAGGGCCAGTCCTGTACCAACCATTACTTAGTCAAAAATCTGCGACAATGACATGTATATGTATGCTTAAAAATGATGAATGCATGAAAACAACTGTCAGTTCTAGGAAGACCGTAGTGACTACCCACTAATCACAGGTCATATTTGAGAGCCTACAGGTCGAAGCCTTGGCTCTGATACCATAATTGTAACACCCCATTTTGATAATGGAAATGTCACATGCAATTATGGCGTGTCATCAAAGCATACAAGGAAAAATGTCTAAACATTACTTGACCATAAAAGGAAAATACCGGAATCAAACATCGGTAGTCCAAAAGTAAAGCTCATCACACACAAACATAGTATAGTAAAGGAAAGGACTAAACAATGTCCAAAGCAAATGTATCATAGGAACAGAAATGCATAAAGTAAAGAAGGCTAGACAGCTTCCAGTCCATATGTACGTACTCTTAGTGTCTACGAGCGTCCCTGAGTACCTGCCGTTTTGGGAACATAGAAAAGGAAAACGGCTGAGCAAATACGCTCAGTGCACGGATGTACAATAAAGCATGAATAGGATAAGCATATAACATATAACAGCGGAAGAAAACTAAGTCCCGAGTAACCTGGTTAAGTCTTGATAAAACTGGTTTTATAGTTTGAAAGTCTTATTGTTATCTTATAAAAACTGTTCGTCATATTTTACCATTAGCCAATATAGATCATGAAAATCTACCGTGCATGAATACTTGGAGGGGTGACCTCATCATGCAAATTAGAGGGGCTGCCTCTAATTAAATATACTGGTTTTTGGGTAGGAGGGATCAGCTCCTTGTGAAGGATGCAAGGCACACACCACATTCACCATGAAATCCTGACTAAAAACATGTAACTAGGATGCACCCATACGCCCCACATGTTAAATATAATATAAATGGCCAAAAGCTGAAGGGACGCCACGAGCAATCACTCCGCTGTGGTGAAGTCATAACATCAGTGCCTCTAATGTTATGGTTATGGTACCTCCATAACTAGGTGAAACTGGTCATGCATGTATATGGCTAGAGGTAATCTTAAGTAAACATAAGAAATCAAACACGTAACTTATACTACGGGAAAACAGTTGGCTGCATACGGGGAATCCTAATAAGGAAAGAATGTCCATACTGAAAGGACGGGAATGCGTACCTTATGTCCAGTGAACGAAGAATATGAACTGAGAGGAATCCTACCTCCGAATCACTAGTTCTACATAAATACATACATGAATAAGTATCCGCTTACTAAATAAGTAACTGGTTTTATGTCATGTCTTAGCTTATTTTATGTGTTCTTACCATGTTTTACTGTTTTTAAGCCTTAAACCGTGTTTATCTTATATCATGTTTAATCTGATTAAGTATTTCTGGTATTTCATGTGTTATTATACTTACTGAGTAATAATAAGTAACTTTCCAAAAATAGCAGGTTTCCTAAAATAGAAAGTTTCCAAAAATAGATAGTTTCCAAAAATAGAATGTTTCCAAAAATAGAAAGTTTCCAAAAATAGAAAGTTACCAAAAATAGAAAGTTTCCAAAAATAGAAAGTTTCCAAAAATAGAATGTTTCCAAAAATAGAAAGTTTCCAAAAATAGATTCACTTCTTAAAATAGATAAGTTTCTAAAAATAGATAGTTTTCATAAATAGATCAGCTGCCCTAATTAAATAAGTTTCCATAAATAGATTAGATGTCTGAAATAAATAAGTTTCTAAAAATAGAAGGTTTCCATAAATAGATTAGCTGCCTTATTTAATTAAGTTTCTAAAAATTAAAAGTTTCCATAATTAGAAATAAGCTGGTTAAATAAGCTAAGTATATAAGCCTAAGTGTTTTCATGATTATTTTCTAAGTCATATGATATAAGGTATAGTTTAATAATTATTTCATGTAATTAAATTAAACTATAGGTTAAAATATTTAATTAAAGTATAACATGTTTTAATTAAATAAAGTTAAATACTTAGGTTAAAACATGTATTATTATATATTAATAATATAACCTAAGTCATGTTAATTAATTTATTATAATCATGGTTTTTAAATAATTAATTAATTATAAGTCTAAAATGTAAACATACTTAGGTTAATTAATTTCATGATTATTAATATTTAAAATAACCTAAGTCATGTTATTAAATTAATCATGTCATTTTATTAATTTAATTTTTAACATAAGATCATAAAACATAAAACTAAACATAAACCATGAACCGGATCTAGAATCAAAACCATGAACCGGACATGAAATCGACACCGTACCCCGAACCAAATCGGGGTACCCCGTGTCTTGATGCTGCCGTGGGACCCACACCCACCTACCAAGATCATATGATCTTGGTGGTGGTCAGTTGGCCAAACCGAAACCCCTTTGGGTTCGGTGAAGGCTGCGGCCAAAAACAAACACCACTTATACCATACTTTTGATTTTATTAAACCTTAATTTATGTTAGATCCATGTTTATTTATTAGGTTTTTGTAAAAACATAACATGTTCTTGATTTATTAAAAGATCAAATCAAAAGATAAAGTTTAAAAAGGATTTACCGAATTCGTGGATCAAAAGGACGAAGAACAAACACGATCACCAACTAATAATCCAAGATCCAAGATCAACAAACACCTCCTTATGGTGTTCTTAGGGTGGCGGCACAAAAAGAAAAAGGGAAGAGGGTTTTAGGTTTTTTCTAAAATCTTCTGTAAAACTAAAAATGAGTAGTGAAAAGTCCTTTTTCCCTTTTAGTAAAATTTGACAAATGGGCTTGGCCCATTTGTCCTTGTAGCCGCGGGTAGGGGGCCCCACTTGGGGTCCCGTACCTTTTTCCGTGTCTCGATGTTAAGTTACACGTTCGTGATTATTTGTGTTCGCGTTTTAAGTATTCTCGTTACGTAAATACTGTGATCTAATATATTTAATTACGCTCGTAATAAATATATATACGTAATTAATAATAGTTCGTGTTTTAATACGTTCATGATTTCATGATCGCATGTTCGTGATTAATTATCGTCAAATAATTATTACGTGCTCGTGCGTAGTAAATACTTATCGTGTTCTAAAACGTACGTAATACGTAAAATCCTAACACGTAATCGTAATCATACTATATTAGGGAAGTTTAAATCTAGTACGTACGATCTTAAGGGTATTATTCATGGTAAAATCATGCGGGTTTTACAAAGCCACTGGTCCAATCCATTCAAATATGTTGAATGGACCCACGATTCTAGGTGTTAACTTCCCTTTCATCCAAAACCACGTCACTTCTTTCCAAATATCATAAATGGAACTACAAAAGTCGTCATCAACTTTTCCATTTTACCAAAACATGCCGCCCATTACTATAGGTGAAACTTCCTACATAACTTTGTCACTAAACTCTAGTGATTTCCTCTTTTTCAACATATCATCTCATGTTACTCTCATCCTTTCCACAAACACCATTTCCACATTAGTAGTCTCTTTCACGAATTTTAGTCCATCATAAGGACAACTTACCCTATCCTTCCATATAGTGCCTTAAATGGCATTCTGATGTAGTGGTTTTACTACTCTTTAGGAAAAGAGAGTAAATAGGGCAAGTAATGAATACGACGATTTAGGAAAACCGTGTACAAATGACCCTAAAATAGGGATCGTTCTCAAGGAGGCTGTTGGGTCTAACAGATATAGATCTTGTAGCCTGTCAGGACCGGTGAATGACTTCTGTAATCACAAGTCAAATCACAAAGAGACTCTATACACAATATGAATGTAGAATATAAATATAAACAAGAGAAACAGAATAACTATGAAGACTTGATCCTTTCTAAGGATTTCTAATATTAATAAAGACTAGAACTACGTTTTGTGAATGAATACATAACCCTTCTGCCTCAGGTTCCTTTTATACTCCAAGGAAACCCTAATACAGCTTACAAGAAAACGTGTAAAACTGATATGCATATCTTCTCCTAATATAACTCATGCATATCCTAACAGAATATTAAGTAAATAACAATGTTTGACTTTGACTAGGACCAGGAGCAGGACTTGCTCCTACTACGACTAGGACCAGGAGGAACTACATACCTCCTAGTCTACCTATTACATATAACTATTACAATGGTCCTAACAATCCTCCCCTAAACTTGAATTTGACCTGTTGAGTTCAAGTTTCCAGGAAAACACGCAAATAAAACCCGAGGATTGTAGCAGCAAAACAAACAGCAACATCAATAAGATAAGAATCAGAAGAACAGCCGCACAAACTACTAGAAGCTTCTCCAAAGCTTGGAACAAATCAGCATCATGTTGAATCTTTACAGCAACATGAGCAGATTTGATGAGCCTTTACCAAGTAGCTGCTCGCTCTTGGGCTAGCTAGTCATTCTGGTGGAATAAGCATCACCCTGGGAGACTAGAACCCAGCCCAACTCTTAGAACGTGAATCAATGGTGAGTGGGGGTACCCTGATGATTTTAGGCAAACCATCACAGCCGTCAACGGATTTGATGCGTCTTTACCAGAAGCCGTACCCCTCTGGACTCGCCAACTCTTAGCAATAAAGCATCGGTGAGTTGAACACCCTATAGCTTTAAGCAAGCTATTACAGCTGTCAACGGATTTGATAAGATCTTTACCAAGAGCCGTACCCCCTTGGATTAGCCACTTTTCAGTCCAATACTATGGCAAGTGAAAACCATCCAGTTTTAGGTAACCTGGCAACCATCAACGGATTTGATAATCGCACCAGGAGCCGTACCCTCAAGGTGAATCAACTTTTTCTTGTCGATGAGACATGGTAAGTTGAGAACCATTTGTTGTGTGGACCACGTCCAACACCAAGTGAAACCAAGGACCAGAACAAGCTCAAACCAGGAACCACAAGTCAAACCATCCAAGGGATATTATGTACAAGTATAAAAGCTAAACTGTGTTAAAGTATAAGCAGATATTATATAAAATGTATATATTTTTTTTTTTTTTTTTTTGTTTTTAAGATGTTTTTTTTTTTTTTTTTTTTTTTTTTTTTTAACTATAAGAATCACCAAACACTATACACATTGGTGAAAAGAATCAAAATAAGAATAAAGTAAAAACACTTACAACCCAATCACCTTAGAGACCAGAAGCTGCCCTCTTATCCGCTAGCAGCCGTGCTTGAATACCCTCCACCAAAGACGTAGCCATACTCGACTCATTCCCTGTAGGAGCAGTAGAAATCTGCAAATGACTTGCCAGCATTGCTTCCATGGAAGAAATAGTCAAAGGATACACAACATCAGTCAACATAAACACCACAAGACCAGAACCTAACTCCAACACATGAACTCCACATCCAGCATAAAGCTTCCAGCGAACAATCTCCCATTGCATTTGATCCTTCCATACGCCCAAAGGAGTAGCGGATGGAGGAGGATCCAACATCAGTTTGAGATCAGCCCAAAGACGCATACCAGGCCAGGAAGACACCGCCATAGGATTAAACGGCATACTAGAATCCACAAGCCCAAACAAGGTCATAAGATCCATACGGTCAACCCATGATAACACACCCTGCAAACCCGTTACCAATCGCACAGTCCCATCACTTAAAGTGATCCGATGGGAGACACCACCAGGAAGTGTTGGAGACCGCTCAGCCGCATAACCCGCAATGCTACCATTGCCCAATGGTAAGTCAGAATCGCTATCCGAAGCTGCATCAATTAAGTTCTCAGGATCACGCTTCTCAAAAGGAACTGATTTACCGCGGCGAACACGACGAGTAAGTTTCTGGCGAGTAGAACGTCGAGGCGTGGGAGCCGAAGGAGTGGATTCATCCTTCACCTGAACTTCATCAACAGCAGGAGAAGCAGTAGGAGTAGACTCAGGAACATGTCCACCCAAAGAACCACTCGAAGTGGGAGTAGGTTGTGGTGCAGAAACTGGTGGTGATGAAGATGGCACATCAGATGGAGCAGCAGCAGGTATGGTGGAATCAACAAAAGTGCTTGCTGGAACAGGAGTGGTGGAAGTACCAGGTGTGGTGGGGGTAGCATGAGTAGTGGTGGTTGTCACAAAGATAGTAGCAGCAGGACCAGTAGTAGACCCAATAGGCGCAACCAAGGGTGTAGTAGAAGGACTAACAGAAACAGCACCAGAACCAGAAGAACTACCAGTGGAACCAGGAATGGGCAAGGATGAAGAAACAGTAGAAGTAGCAGGCATCGAAGCTGTCACACCACGAGGATGGTAAACAAATTTTTCCGGTATAGGTTGACTCGCACGCCTCACCATGTTCTCATAAAGTTTCTTGAGCTCATCAAAAGTCAAAGTCCGTACCCGTGCCCAAGACCAAGGAGCATTGAAATGAGCAGCAGATTGAAATTTGACATAACGTTGCATCTGCTGGCGCTGCTCAGCCTTAGAAAGAGGTCTGTTCCTACGCTGTTTCTTTAGTTCCTCAGCAAGAGTCAACTGATGCTTACGCATCATTACCATAGCCCGCGGAATGCAGTTGTGTTCATCAACATCATCACCCAACAAATCCTTAAACTGAGCATAATCCCGAGTAAGAACAGTTAACACTTGCATCCATTCGCCATCAGTCCAGTGCATAGCATCATGCTGAATTTGCGCACGCCTTCTTTCACGGAGCTCTTCCTCAGCAGCAATGTCCTCCGCATCAAGCTCAGCCTGAACCCTACGAGCAGCCTCTTCACCAAGTCTGTCTTCTTCAAGCTGGCGACGAGAGCGCTTGCGGGTTGGAGATGGAGGATCAGTCATTGGAGCTTTACCCTTAGTATCATGTGAGGGATCAGCATGAGAACCAGCAGCAGCATCAGAAGTACCACCCATAGAAGGGGGAACAGTACTAGAACAAGGAGCCTGGGAGGACATTGGAGGACCAGGCAGATCATCATAAACTTTATCAGCAAAGGCAGCCTTTGCCAGCAACGTCAAGCCATCCTCAACATTCTCCGAAGCCTCATCCTCAGACTCAGAAAGAACCACATGCTTCTTTCGACGACGCTGTTGATTCTCCAAGACCTTAATACGATCGGCCAGAGGAAGAACAAATTCCCGTGTAAGCTTCCGATGTTGGTTCAAGTCAGCTTCCAAGCAAATCATCCTCTCATGGTACCTGTGCATAAGATCTAGCAAAGATGTCAGAGTAGTAGGCTCCTCTGCCTGCCCACCAAGAGAACTTGGATCAGGGAAAGCATCACGGGAGCCCGAAGCAACATTGGGGTCAACGTGTGGAGTACTAGCAGCAAAGGGGATATCTGTCGAGTGTGGGGCAGGACTAGGAGGTGGAGTCTCCACAAATGGAGACCTTTGTGGAGCCGAGGAAGGACCAGCCTTGGGAGGGGATGGTTGTTCAACCACCACCTCCTCAACTAGCTCCTCCTCTACCACAGGAGTGGCATTACCAGCAGGAGCCTCCTCCTCCTCCATGGGGTCATCATCTAAGACAACCAACTCAGGAGCCTCCTCCTCCTGACCGATGGGACCCTGAGCCAAACCCATCATGGCTTCAGTCAGGGGCCTCCAATCCCCACGAAACCCATTCATCATGTTATAATACACTTTCGCTGTTAGTTTAGAAGGTACATGCTCAGTCCTATCACGTGGAATGCAAACAAGCATTTCTTGAATAAACCTAGGGTACATAAGGAACTTTTTCCTAGAACCAGCAGTTGACAAATTACTAGCCATCCCCTCAAAGATATAATGCGAAAAGTTAAACACTCTACCCTGGGCTAAACATATAAGACCAGTAGCCAAAGGAGTAGGGAACGCATCCCAACTCCCCGACTTGGGACTCAAACAATGTATTAAATAGTGAACCAGAAGCTTCCACTGAGGGGAAAACCTATTCTTTTGGAAGTTAAACTTCCCCCCATGTTCATAACCTATGGCAGCCATACCCTCTAAAACTTCCGAATTTGGAAGTGATACAACACCCCCCTCATCTTGAAAATGAAGAGAAGAGCGAATAGATTCTTCAGTGACCACATAAGCACGTCCATCTATGGTAGCATGGATTGCTCGTGGACGTCCAGCCACATTTACCAGTTCAGCAGACGCCCAAAATTGACGTACCACAGTATCATATATGGTAGGACAAACAGTAAATGCATACCTTAAGTTAGAAGCTTCAATAAACTCCAAGATATCAGCAAAATGTTCACTATTAGGACCATCCCCCAGATAAGCAACACGATTATGAGCAGGTTGATAAGCAAGAGCAGCCATGGATCTTGATGAATGGATTGAAGAAGGATTTAGATTGGAATGAGAGGAGTAGAAGCGGTTTGTGTGTGTGTTTTAATTGTAATGAGTGTATGTTGACCATATAAGAAGAAAATAGTAACTGTTCATTGACCCCTATTAATGGGGGGTTGCCCTTTCAAATTATGCCATAATTGCATACTAACCACTTGCCCTGTTTAACATAATAACTTACCCCCAATTGATTTGGTGAATTCAAACTTGTAAATATCAGTATTGGAAGCGTTGACCAAAAGTCAAAGTGCACAATAGTCGGACCAGGAGCAAAACGTGATTAATAAAGGACAAAAGGAATGAACAGTAGCCAGACCAGTACCAGCACCCATATCCAAACACTACTATACTGGGAAGGATTTGAGACCACCAGAAGGCATCCAATCATAACTAGAAGCTGACCAAATAGGACCAGAAGGCAGTCATGTAAGGCCATATCCATCAGAAGAGAGCAAAAATCCTTCATCAGAAACACCACACACCACCAGAACCAAGAAAGTATGTTGTTAAATACGACGAATACGTTAAACTAACCTAATATGTACACAAAGCCTCCCCTTAGGCTTTACCTCCCCTCAATCCTAGACTTCAAGGATTGACCATCCCAATATGAACCACCAAGTGGTTAAACCGAGGACCATCAAAAGCTTTAGTCAACAGATCAGCAACATTGTCATCCGTATGAACTTTAAGAACCTGTATCAGCTTCTTCTCATTGGCATCGCGTATAAAGTGATGCCGAATCTCAATATGCTTCGTCCGCTGATGAAATACAGGATTCTTCACAATACAAATAGTGCTTTGATTGTCAATAAAGATTTTGGTGTTCATAAAATTGAACCCATAGTCCAACATCTGATTTTGGATCCATAAAACTTGACCACAGCAACTAGCAGCAGCCACATATTCAGCTTCGGTTGAAGAAGTAGCTACTATTGTCTGTTTCTTACATTGCCATGAAATAAGCCGACGACCCAAAAATTGACAACCACCAGTAGTTGACTTCCTATCATTATTAGCACCAGCATAATCACTATCACTGTATGCTTCAAGTACAAATGGGGATTCTCTAGGATACCATAGACCCAATTTAGGTTGAGCCTTGATATACTTGAAAATCTTCTTAACTGCATTTAAGTTCGAAACCGTTGGAGTCACCTGGTGTCTAGAACAAGCACTGACTGCAAACATAATATCAGGACGTGATGCAGTCAAGTACATGAGAGAGCCAATCATAGACCTGTACATATGAACATTTACGGGTGGATCTGGCTCATTCTTAAGTTTGATTTTAGTAACTTCATAAGGAGTTGCTGCTGGACGAAGAGGATCCATGTCAAACTTTTGAAGAATCTCATGAACATACTTATCTTGACTGATGAAAATCCCATCCGATTGTTGCTTGACCTGAAGACCAAGGAAAAATGACAGTTCTCCCATGGCACTCATCTGAAATTCTCCTTTCATCAAGTGTTCAAACTCATCACACCACTCCTTCCTAGTAGAACCAAAGATAATGTCGTCCACATAAACTTGAACAAGGATAATATCCTTGGAATTCCGCCGAAGAAATAGTGTTTTGTCAATAGTACCTCTTCTATAGCCATTCTTTAACAAGAAAGTGGAGAGACGCTCATACCAAGCTCTAGGAGCCTGATGTAACCCATAAAGAGCCTTGACCACTTTGTAGACTTTCCTTGGATGAAGTGGATCAACAAACCCCTTAGGTTGAGTAACATACACTTCTTCGTCAATTTTTCCATAAAGAAATGCACTCTTGACATCCATCTGGAACACCGTAAAGCCAACATACGAAGCAAAGGCCAAAAACAGACGAATGGCCTCAATCCTTGCAACAGGCGCAAAGACTTCAGTATAATCTATGCCCTCAATTTGAGTGTGCCCTTGTGCGACAAGCCTAGCTTTATTCCTGACCACAATTCCCCGTGCATCCTTCTTGTTTTTGAGAATCCATTTGGTATTGATAGCTGTCTTCCCATCCGGTAGGTCAACCAGAACCCAAACATTCTGAAACAAGAATTGCTGCATTTCCTCCTGCATAGCCTCCACCCAACTTTGATCCTCAAGAGCATGAGAAACAGACCTAGGTTTCACCTGTGAAAGAAAACAAGCAAACAAGCAGTGTTGAAAGTCCGTATGATTATTACGCTTTTGATCCTCAATATAGACCACAAGAGCATGATGATCAGACGAGGCCTTCTGCTGCATTCTGCGTGTCTTTACTGTAGAACCAGGATCTCCAATAATTTGAGTGGTGGGATGATCTTTATGTGATTGCAAGACTGGATTGGAGGTAACCTCCACTTCTGGTACCATGTTACCGAGATCACCAACGAAATCAGCATCATATGAAGCATTTTGGAAAATCCCGTCTACTGGTTGCTTATGAATATCATCCGGCTTGGTAGAAGACTTCTTTTCATGATTCCCCAAATCAGAAGGACTAGAGAAACGTGTATTTGAAGCAGACTCACTAGCCGGAGTACCAGTAGGTGAGAGACTGGCACCAGGAGCAGAAGCTGGAGTACTAGGAGCAGCTTTGTCAGAAGGCTCAACCAAGGGAAACTCAAAACTACCTTGAGCCGCCGCTTTAGTAGCTTCTTGTTGTTGCTTTAGAAGAGTATCAAGAGCTGCTTGGGAATCCTGTACTTCCAATGGAGTTGCATCACTAGGAGGAGTAGGAGAAACAGTGGTGGAATAGGATGGAACCACAAAAATGTCATCCTCATCATCGGAATCAGAAAGACTAGAAGGAACACCAGTACCAGAAGTTGCAAACACTTGAGGTCATGCATCATGGTTAGTTTTGAAACGAAAATATCCTAACGAATCACTAAGATAATCAAGATCAAAATACCATTCTGGACCTGTTCCTTGAATGTTTGTCTTTTCCTCAAAATACCTGAGATTAATAGTTTCAACTATTCGTTTGGCTTGAAGATTGTAGACACGATACGCCCGAGAATGAGCTGAATATCCCACAATATATCCTTCATCAGCCTTGCCATCAAACTTCCCCAAATAGTCACTAGTATTCAGAATGGTGACTGGACATCCAAACGGCTTCAAATGAGCAATATTGGGAACTTTGCCCGTGAGCAGCTCATAAGGTGTTTTCTTGTGTGGATTGATAATAGACACCCTATTCAAAACATAACTGGCCGTATTAACAGCTTCTGTCCAGAACATGGTCGGAAGCTTGGAATCGGCAAGCATAGTCCTTGCTGCTTCTATTAGTGTCCGGTTCTTTCTTTCTGCCACACCATTCTGTTGAGGAGTCCGAGCAGCACTATAATCTCTTTTGATGCCCTTAGTATTGCAAAGTGTGATGAGGTCTCTATTTTTAAACTCGGTTCCATTGTCGCATCGAATACCTTTAACTTTCTTGGACAACTGATTCTCTATTAAGGTAAGAAAATCTCGAAGAATTGAGTAGGTCTCACTTTTGGTAGCCATGAAGAACGCCCACGCAAACCTGCTATAACCATCAGTCACCACCAAACAGAATTGCTTGTGGTCTATGCTTCTTATGGAAGTAGGACCAAATAAGTCCATATGTAGAAGCTGCAATGGTTCAGTAATGAGACTTAAAGCAGTAATGGCCTTGAAGGATGCTTTATGTTGTTTGCCTTTGCTACAGGCAACACAATTTATGTCATTTCTAAACGTCTTGGGAGGTAAACCAGAGACCAGATTCAAATTGGCAAGCTTGTGAATGGTCTTGAAGTTCACATGTCCCATCCTTCGGTGCCATTTAGTGGCTTCATCTTCCGAGGCTTTTGCAACCAGACATGCTAGTTGACCAGTAGGGTTGACTTCATTCAACTTGATGCTATAGAGATTGTGTCTTCTAGGGATTCTGAGTAAAACTTGTGAGTCATCCGGAAGCTTAAAATCTTTGGAGAGCACAAGTGCATCAGTATCGGTGAAGAGTACAAACTGCTTCTTGTCACAGATCTGAGAGACCGATATCAAGTTGAAGTGTTGAAGTGCTTCCACATAGTAGACCTGCTCAAAATTGAGATTTGGAGTCTTTATCGTTCCCTTGCCAGTGATTCTGCCTTCACCTCCACCAAAGTAGACCTTGCCCCCATAAAATGGTACAAAGTTAGAGAGAAGGCCTTTATTGCCAGTCATGCTCCTGGAGCAGCCACTATCAACAATGCCTAGACTAGGATCCTGGTATGGAGTAACCTACAACAACAAGATAATCACAATGCAGAAGTTAGTGTCTTAAGGGGACCCAAACCTTTTCAGGTTTGAGCCTGCCTTGTGGATCATTAGTAGAATGCCAAGAAGATTGATGAGATCCACTATTGTTCCGTGGTTGCCTATTCATCATAAGGGTATTATTATTTGACCAGGAACAACCTGCTGAGGGCTTAACAGCAGTTCCCAAATCTCCCAAACCAAAATACGTGTGGTCAAAATGATGCGCATAGTTTGGATTATAATATGGAAAATAATTACTAGTTGTCTGGTATCCATTTTCTCTCCAGTAATCAGACATGTAAGGAGAGGATACTCTAGAAGTATGAAACATTGGAGCACAAGGATTAAGTCTTCTAGAAGTATATGAAGCAGCTCCTGGTGATCCAGGAGCAAGTAAAGCATGATTAACAGATGCATGTGTGTCATAATAATCACAATCTTTAATTAAATGAAAGGGACTGCCACAAACAAAACATGTTTTGAAAGACCTTTTATTAGAATGAGACTGTTTCATATTGCCTACTTTATTACACACAGTTCTAGAAAAAACATTCTTCCTAGGACTCAATAAACAAGGACCAGACACACTTGACTTGACAGCGACTTTGTCTTCACACTTCCTAGCACCAGTAGCAGCATGTTCATTCGACTTGGAACTCGTAGGTCTTGACTCTTCACTTGAACCATTAGATGCAGAGTCACCGGCTTTGTCACTGAAAGTACATGAGACAAAGTCGTTAGAATTAGTAGAACTTGTTGGGGACTCAAGCATCTGTGATCCATCCGAGTCATTATTCCATGAGGTAGGCATGAAAGTTCCAGTAAGAGGAGGAGGAACAGCATGCATTTCTGCTGCTGGTTTAAACCTATTGTAGCTAGGTTTTCCCTCATCCTCTTTGTCGGCATCAAAGACGCTTGAGAAAGATAAATCAAATACATCTTCAGAATCAATATATTTTTCAAATCCTAAGCCTCTTTTAGTTCTGCCAGACATGCTACTATCAATTAATTTTGAAAGATTTTTAGGTGCCTTTTGCCATTTGTCAAATCTTATCATTGTAGCATCTAATTTAGCTTGCATCTCCTCTTTTTCTTTGATACTAGCATCTCTTTCAGTTTCTGTATATTTAAGCATATTTGTAGTGTTTTCTAAATCAATGCTTAGTATCCTGATTTTATCCTCATATGCACGTTGTGTATCTTGTAACCACTTCTTTTGTTGTTCCAATGTGTTTAATGAAGCTTTATAGGCTTGTACCTCTAAGTAATACTTATCATTTTGTTCATTTACTTCATTAAATTGGAACAACAGTTCTGTGTATTTATCATGACAACCAAGGGGACAATGTTGTACCTGAGGTGAGATGCCCATAAGAGCAAACTCTTCTGCTTCTTCTGCATCAGAGAGATTCCCAGCAATCATTGCCAACACATCAGTCGTTGATTCCGCTGATTCCAGAGTAGAAGCCTGATGATCATTCCAGTTGACCATGGAGTCAACAGATACCAATGCCCTCTTGTAATCTTTAACCTCCTGAACTTTGAAAGCGGAGTACCTGCTCTTCTCCTGATCATTCTTGCTAGGGCACTCTCTAGCAAAGTGACCCTGTTGCTGACAGTTATAGCACCGAACCTTGCTTCTATCGAATCTTGCTGGCTCCCGAGGGTTGTAATTAAACTTCCTTCCTGCTTTCTTCTCAAACTTGTGAACCCTCAGAGTAAGCATGGCCATCTGCCATTTAAGATCTATCTCATCCAGATCCAGCTTATCGATCTGTTTGAAGTCATCAAACGCAAGTTGTTGTTCAGCAGTAACATCAGCAACAAAAGAATGAAGAATAGCTTCTACCATACTACCAGACTTGGCAGGGGGATCAGAAGCAGAAGACATGGGACTAGATGCATATGACATGGGACTCGTATGCTGAATAGTATGCTGGATAGTATGCTGGGGAGACACATTATTGCTCTGGCTACTTGCATATGCCATGGGACTAGACGCCATAGAGCTCACAAAGGCTGAATTAGCAGGAGTGGGAAAAGAGTCACTCGGATATCCTCTCACATGAGGTTCGAATGTTCTGAGCCTATGAAACAAATCATCAAAACTGAGATAATCAAGCCCACCTTTGGCTTTAAGAGAGATTACCACCTGGTTCCAAGAGTAGGGTAAGGCTTTAAGAAACCTTGCATTAACATCACCATCCTCAGGCTTGGACCGAAGTTGATTCAACTGGCTCAATATTTTCTGGAACCTATCATACCCTTGATTCAGGCCTTCAGTTTCTGAGATTTTGAACTCTGTGAATTCATCTCTCAGCATGGACCTTCGCATTTTCTTTGACTCCTCATTTCCGCCAAACCTTGCTTTTATGCTGTTCCAGATTTCTCTGGCATCATCCAAATGGTAGAAGTCACCCATGTGATCTTCAGGAAGAGATTGAAGCAAAATTGTTTTTGCTTTTACCTCCTTCTGAATAGCGATAATTTCCTCATGAGATTTAGGGTCAAGAAGAGTAATATTACCGTTCTTGTCTCGTCCAGTAAGCTTTCTGCTGTTTCCATTTAGAATGATCTTCCAAAGATCTTGATCAGTGTTGGTGATCCACCATTCCATCTTCATTGCCCAGTTGTCATATTCACCTTTCTTCAGAAGAGGGAATTTTCCATTCGTGTTGGAAACCGTAGCCAGGATCTGCTGAGGTTGCACAATTTTAGGAGTGCCTTCTTCTCCTGTTTGAGTAGAAGTTGAGGCAGACATGATAAACAGATTGTTAAAAATAAGATAACTTGATTCTTGTTGTATAGAGACCCTCCCAGGCTCTGATACCACTTGTTGGGTCTAACAGATATAGATCTTGTAGCCTGTCAGGACCGGTGAATGACTTCTGTAATCACAAGTCAAATCACAAAGAGACTCTATACACAATATGAATGTAGAATATAAATATAAACAAGAGAAACAGAATAACTATGAAGACTTGATCCTTTCTAAGGATTTCTAATATTAATAAAGACTAGAACTACGTTTTGTGAATGAATACATAACCCTTCTGCCTCAGGTTCCTTTTATACTCCAAGGAAACCCTAATACAGCTTACAAGAAAACGTGTAAAACTGATATGCATATCTTCTCCTAATATAACTCATGCATATCCTAACAGAATATTAAGTAAATAACAATGTTTGACTTTGACTAGGACCAGGAGCAGGACTTGCTCCTACTACGACTAGGACCAGGAGGAACTACATACCTCCTAGTCTACCTATTACATATAACTATTACAATGGTCCTAACAGAGGCTTGGTGTGTGTGTAATGAATTGATTAACTTTGTGATTATATTTGTGAGAAAGAAAAATAGAAATGGGATAAGAAGAGAATGACGGTTACGAAGACGGATTACACTAAGACGATAAAGGCGTACACGTAAAACCGTAAAAAGTATCAAAATTAAATTTTTACCCTAAAAATTCCTAAAAATCACTAAAAATCCACTAAAATATTCTAAGGGTTTACAAAAAATCCAAACTTGCTAAAACCTTTTAATTAATTAAATATTAATTTTTTAATGCAAATTAAAGCCCTAAAAATCAATATTAACTAATAAAAAGTCCAAATCAAGATCTTAAAGTTTGTAAACCTTTAAAATAATCTAATTAAGCTAAAAAGTATTTTTCAAAATTTTAAAACCAAAAAGAACTATTTTTAAACAATTAAAAACTATTAAAAACTATAAAAACTTAAAATAATTCTAGAAAATAATTAAAAGACCCTAAAAATATTTGGAAAGTTGTAAAATTCCTAATTAAGTGTTTAGAACATAGGAAAAATTATAAAAACTTAGAAAATCATAATTTTAATTTTTAACAATAAAATAATATTAAAATATTATTAAAAATCCAAAAATCATAAAAAATCATAAAAAAATCATAAAAAATTCTAAAAAGTTTCAAACTAGCTTAATTTAACCTAAATAACTCAGAAATGAACTTGAAATTACCTAAATACCCTTAATGGGCCTAGAAAATGGGCTAAACCCAAAGCAGATCCTTAATGGGCCAAATTTAAGCCCAAAATGAAAAAGTGCCCAAATAAGCCCAAAAAGAACTACTTGACTCAAAATTTGATTTTAAACAACTTTTTCCAAAGGCCCAAAAGCTGAAAGTGCGAAATAAGCAAGCTTATACCAAACAGCTTATTCTTAATGGGCTTTTTGGCCCATTAAGCTATAAGCTAATGCCATAAGCTCAAATTAGACACACAAGATTCTTTTGT
>JANFOE010003247.1:2500-25771 GCA_025667525.1 Glebionis coronaria | reverse complement strand
TATAATGCTTTAGAATTAGACTAAGTTTCATATAAATGATTTAGGATAGATGTTGTTCAAAATTTGATTAAAAGTGACTTTTTAATCTTCAAAATCAATGATATGTGTTAAAAATACACTATAATGCTTTAGAATTAGACTAAGGTTCTTATAAATGATTTAGGATAGATGTTGTTCAAAATTTGTTTAAAAATGACTTTTTAAGCTTCAAAATCACTGCTATGTGTTAAAAATGCACTATAATGCTTTAGAATTAGATTAAGGTTCATATGAATGATTTAGGTTAGATGTTATACTAAAATTTGTTTAAAAGTGGCTTTTAATGCTTCAAAATCATTGCTATGTGCTAAAAATTAACTATAATTCTCTAGAATTAGAATTTGGTTCATATGAATGATTTATGTTATATGTTGTTCAAAATTTGATTAAATGTAAGTTTATATGTTTGAAAATCAGTATGATGTGTTAAAATTTGTATTCTAATGTTCTAAAATCCGAGTTATGTTCTTATGAATGTTTCCTGTTAGATGATGTTTAAAGTTTGCTTAAATGTGAGATATCATGCTTGAAAAACACTATAATGTGTTAAAATTTGAACTCTCATGCTCTAAAATACTAGTTAGATTCATATGAATGATTTTACTTAGCCGTTGTCTAAAGTATGATTAAATGTGAGATTTCATACTTGAAAATCACTGTGATGTGTTAAAAGTTGCACTATAATACACCAAAATCCAAGTTATATTGATATGAATGATTTATGTTAACTGTTTTTTATAGTTTCATTAAATGTGAGTTTATATGTTTGAAAATCAGAGTGATGTGTTAAAATTTGTACTCTAATGCTCTAAAATACAAGTTATGTTGATATGAATGATTTAGGTTAGTTGTTGTCTAAAGTATGATTAAATGGGAGTTTTCATGTTTGAAAATCAATGCGATGTGTTAAAATTTATATTCTAATGTTCTAAAATCAGAGTAAGGTTCATATGTATGTTTTCTTTTAGCTGTTGTTTAAAGTTTGATTAAATGTGATATATCATGCTTGATTAAAACTATAATGTATTAAAATTTGAACTCTAATACTCTAAAATTCTAGTTAGATTCATTTGAATGATTTTAGTTAGCCGTTGTCTAAACTATGATTAAATGTGAGATTTCATACTTGAAAATCACTGTGATGTATTAAAATTTGCACTCTAATGCTCTAAAATCCAAGTTATGTTGATATGAATGATTTATATTAACTGTTTTTTATAATTTCATTAAATGAGACTTTATATGTTTGAAAATCAGAATGATGTGTTAGATTTTGTACTCTAATGCTCCAAATTGCAACTTATGTTGATATGAATAATTTAGGTTATCTGTTGTCTAAAGTATGATTAAATGGGAGTTTTCATGCCTGAAAAACAATGCGATGTGTTAAAAATTTGACTCTTATGCTCTAAAATCTGAGTTAAGTATAATTGAATGATTTAGTTTTAATGTTGTTCAAAATTTGATTAAATGTAAGTTTATATGATTGAAAATCAGTATGATGTGTTAAAATTTGTATTCTAATGTTCTAAAATCCGAGTTAGGTTCTTATGAATGTTTCCTGTTAGATGTTGTTTAAAGTTTGCTTATATGTGAGATATCATGCTTGAAAAACACTATAATGTGTTAAAATTTGAACTCTAATGATCTAAAATACGAGTTAGATTCATATGAATGATTTTAGTTAGCCGTTGTCTAAAGTATGATTAAATGTGAGATTTCATACTTAAAAATCACTATGATGTGTTAAAGTTTGTATTCTAATGCTATAGAATCCAAGTTAGGTACATATGAATGTTTCCTGTTAGATGTTGTTTATAGTTTGATTAAATGTGATTTATATGTTTGAAAATCAGAGTGATGTGTTAAAATTTGTATTCTAATGCTCTTGATTCTGTGTTAGGTACAAATGAAAGATTTATATAGACTGTCTGTAAATGAATATAGTGTGTGATTTTTTCAGGTATATCTCCATCAGTTAAAAAGACCAATGAGAAAAAAAAATAAAAATCCAACGGAAAACAGTGATTCGGATTTTGAAGAAAATACTTTCGATAAATATAAGATAGAAAAAAAGGAAGATAAGGGGAAAAGGCTTGCACTAAGAAAAGATTCTGATGTATTTTTTCAGTCAAAAAAGAAGGCAAAAACAAAAGATAATATGATTGTTTGTTATCCACAAGCAATTCAACAAAAGAAGCCAAAAAAGGCTGACCAGGAAACCATAAAATACAGAATGTCACCAAGAAATCTCCAAAAGGTCCTAAACAACTTAAGCCCTCAACAAGACAAGCGTGTTCGAGAAATGGGATTTGGTGATTTTCCTGAAAACTTCAACATATATTATATCCCATCAACCTTAGGTCTGTTTTTAGCTACCAATTTTGATTCAGAAACACTCACTCTAGGAATGGGAGATGGTAGGAAGATAAAGTTTACCAAACAACTTGTGCATGATATGCTTGGGATACCAATGGGTGATATCCCTGTTGAAACTCTAAAAGAAAAAAATCTATTAGAGCCTACGACTCAGAGATGGAGAAGAAAGGTGAAGCATATTGTCGGTAATGATAAAAAAATCGGAGTAACAAAATTGGAATCATTTTTGTCTGAATACGAAAAAGCCAATTGGGTATTCGATGTTGGTTTCCTATCACTGTTCTTCTCAATAATCGGAGAAGGTAACAAAGATGGAACGATAAATGAGAGGCTTATTCCATTTATTGGGAATAACACTGATAGGATTGAAAAAATGGATTGGTGCTCATATGTATTAGAATGTTTGGTGAGGGAATGCACCAGTTTTGATTCAAGTAGCACATTCAGTGGACCATTGGTTTTACTCACAGTAAGTACTAATTTAAACTTAAATGCTGTAAATTTTAGTCTTAACTGCTGTAAAATTTTTACTTAAACTGCTGTAAAAATTTACTTTTTAGTTTATTAAATTTTACATAAATTTTCAACATCTAACTACTAAAAAATATTTTTTTTTGTGCAGCTTGTGTATTGCAATTCAACTGTGTGTAAAAAGGTAAAGGTCGAAAAAACAGTCCCTGCATTCAAAGCATGGAATCATCAATTGATGAAAGCTAGAGAATCTCTTGAACTTAAGAAAGGAGGTTTTGGACGTTTAGAAATCGTTGATGGTTTAGAATGGATTGAGCCAAAGAAGAAAGATACCAAAAAAAAGAAATTAGTGAACTTATCAGGTATGCATAAAAATATAAAATAAATATATTCTTGAAATTTTGTTATTATATAATAATTTATTTTGTTGATGTTGTAGAAGATGAAGAAGAGTTTTCAGAAGAAGAACTTGAAGAAGCTAAAGATTTTTTCATCTAAAACTTTTAAGGTAATAATTTTGAATGAAATATATGTTATGTAAGATGATTTGGTTAAAAAATTAACTAAAATTCAGTAAATTTTCCGGTCTTAAGGCTCACACAATCAAAAAATATTTGATGCATGTGGCTCACTAGGAACAAGCTCGAAAACCTAGTGGGAGCCTTTTGATTCCCCATATTGGGAAGACTCCTTCTTTGTAATGAGGATTGAGAACTCGGTTGTTTGAAAATGATAGTTATGATGTTATTTATTAAAAGTTATGAAAGTGATTTGGCAAAAATACAATTTAATGCATTAAACTTTAAATGATTTTTTATATTATAGGGAATGTGCAATACTGTAAAAGGTAATCTACAGCAAGCAATTAAGCTGATGGAAGATTC
This sequence comes from Glebionis coronaria, assembly GCA_025667525.1. Taxonomy (NCBI): domain Eukaryota; kingdom Viridiplantae; phylum Streptophyta; class Magnoliopsida; order Asterales; family Asteraceae; genus Glebionis; species Glebionis coronaria. Next base: position 21,998 of record JANFOE010003247.1, on the reverse strand, counting down.
TGATAGAAAATTGGATCTTGCTTTTAGATACTATCCCGAGTCCAAAAGGTTAAAAAAACTTGTAAATGATAGAAATAAGGTTTTCATGGTTTATTATAAGCATAAGCAAGGTGATATGGAAGATGAAAATGATGATAGTGAAAATGGGAATGGAGATGAGGATGATGAAATTGATGGTAGCGAAGACGGGAATGGAGATGAGGATGAAGATATTGATGACGAAACTGACAATGATGATGGATTAGATGATGACGAAGAAGATGACGATGATGATGCATTAGATGATGATAATGATGCAGTAAAGGCAAATGTTGATGATCAACATGATGATGCAAAAAAAGGAAATGTTGAGGATCAACATGATGGTATGTCTATAACATTCAAATTATATTTTTCTATGTTCTACTAAAATTTTTTTTGGTAATAATATAACTACAATGCTATAACATTATTACGTTAATTTGGTAAGGTTTGCAATTTAAAAATTCTAACAATGTAAAAATATGCAGATAATGGCGATGATCAAAAAAAGAATAAAAAAGATGATGACGATGTAAATGCGAAAAAGAAAGATGAGCATGATTGTAAAAATGCTGGAGAGGGGCCTCAAAATCTGATTGCATGGCAAAATATGGGCATTGTACCATTTGATTATACTAATTTCACTCAGTCAACTCCTCCAGAAACACAATCTTCAAATGAAACTGATAAAAATGCTCGGATAGCTTTTGTCGTAGAACCTTCAGAAGATAGTGATGAAAGTTTGTTGAGTTATCTAAACACTAGACTTCCCACAATAGAACCTTTATCACAAACGAAGGAAGACGAAAAAGGATATCAAATCAACAAACGAAGAAAGATTGATGTTGTAGATGATTTGGGTATCATGCGTGCTAAAGTTGTTGATTTTGATGTAGGACAACCAGGGTTGGATGCATTTGATTTGGTTGACAATATGACCGATAATGTTTGGACTTTTACCCCAGATGTTTTTCAAAATCTCAACACTCCTTCCTTTCGTCCTAGATCAAGAAATATGAAATTAAGCCTAGTACGAAACAATGAAGGACGTTTTGAGGCAAGAAAAATGGATGAAGGAAATACAAGTGCCATAGAAAAAAGTGTTGAAGCTCATGAAGTTGCTGAATTGCCTCCAAAAACATCTGTTGAAGCTAATGAAGTGGCTGAAGCAACTGAAATTCTTGAAATTGCTGGAATGGCTTCAATACTTGTTAATGCAGTCCAAAACACAGACACTAAGGCGCCAATGATCACAAGTAGTGTTACAGATAAGAATTCAGAAAAAGGCAAAGAGAAAGTGGTTAGTATTGCAGTTCCAGAACCCTCAAATGAAAGTGATTTTAAAAAGCCTATCAGAAGTATGAAAAGAGGCGCTGAAGTATTAGAAGATGCGGTTTATAGAATAGACTCAAGTGAAAAGTTGTCAGCATATCACGAGAGGAAAATTCATCCAGACATACCATTTACTGAAGATGAAATAAAGGTTATAGAATACGTATGGAGTGGCAGTTGTCCTGAAGGGTTAGTTTTTACTGCATTAACCTTTAATAAAGTAACTGAATTGCATATTATAGATATATTTTTTTTTTTTTGTGATTTGGTAAAAAAAAACTGAATTATTTTTATAATGCGCAGGGAATTTATATTCAGTGGATTGGGCGTAATAATTGAATGTATATGGTTCTTGAGTCTTTATCCAAACATCCTAATTTCATCAAATATTCTTGACTTATGGAGTCTTGTTCTGGCGTATGAGGAGACATTCCAATCGAGCGCCTCATTTAACTCAAATTTGTACTGCAGTACAGGAATGCTGGTGAGTTTTTTAGTCTATATATATACTTAAAAAATTGTATTTCTATAGGTTGAAATATTTTATATTTTTTTTGTGATTATATACAGCCTCCCGTTCTGGTTGAACAGAAAGTGGATGAAGAACACCTGAGAAGAGTTTTTGATGATAACTTTGAATCTGTTTTACAGAATTCAAAGAAAACAAATTTGGATAACATTAGTATGGTAAGTCATAAATAACATCTATTACTAATACTATTTAAAAATTATTTACAGCATTATAGTTAAATTTTTACAGCATTACTATGTTTTAGTTAATAATTTTTTATTGAATTATCTACAGGTTATGATTCCTTGCATTCAGATGATAGGTGTTGTAAACCATTACTACTTATTATGCTTCAATATGATATCTGCTGAAATAGAAATCATGGACAACCTTGATGATGATTCTGTGGATCTTGATGACAGATATGGCCCTTATGCCATGACAATGGTAATTTTTTGATTTATGAATCTCATTTGGCTAAATAGCTATGTATTAATAAATACTAGTTTTTTATAAATTATTAGTTTTTTATAACCTTCAAAATTTTGTTATAAATTATTTTTTTTAGATATAACATGTAATTTTTTTTTATTGCATTACATATTATTTTACAGCATTAACAGCAATCTTGTATTTTTTCACAGATCAAATTATTCATTGCTTACCTAGAAAGTGTAAATCATCAAAAACATGCTGCATTCATGAAGGCCGTCCCAAGAGTCTTGAAGATGTCTTGGAGGACAAAAAAAATGCTGTCGACTGTGGTCTATTTGCTATGAGGCATATGGAGATGTACGTCGGTAAAGAAATATGGTTGATGACATTGCCAGATGAAAATAGAAATCAAAAATCAACTATTCACACTCTCAGAGCAAAGTACTTAGCAAAGATTCTGCTGTTGCCTTGTAACCTTTGGAGAAATGAGTTAATCAAAGCGGCGGACCAACATTGGAAGAAGCAACAAAAGAAACAAAAGATTATAAGTGGTTTCAATGTGAAAGTTAATATTGGGCTCATGAGAAAGTTTGAAGCAAGAATAAAGAAGGAAGTCCTTGGATGAAGTTTAATGAAATTATGTATAAACTTTTGAAGAATTTTATTATGTAAAGTTAACCCAAAACATAAAGTTTGTTTCTATTGTAATTTTATTTCAGCTTGGCCTAAGTACATTGTAAATGCCACTCTATTTACCTAATATTTATTTTGGTTATCCTCTCCTGTAATGCAGTAATTAACCTTTATGATTTGGTAAACTTCTAATGAAAATTAGAAGATTTTTAAACATTATACCTTTATATTTAATATTTTTTTAAAGAAATCTGTTATAATGGTATATTGATTTGATAAAATATGATAAATTTATATATTGATTTGCTAAAGTATGATAAAGTTGTATATTGATTTGGTAAAATATGATAAAGTTGTATATTGATTTGGTAAATATTAGTTATAACCTTTCTAGAATGTCTCATTTATGATGAATAAACGACCACCTACGTATTAATCTGTTAAAATTAAATATTGATTTGGAAAAATCTATTAAAATTGTATATTGATTTGGTATATATTACAAACTTTAGGGACAAACTAGTAAATAACAATCCGAGAGGGTCTCATTTATGGTGAATAAACAGCCACGTATCTCTTAAATTCATCACTTACTAAAAATATCTCCCAATATTTCTCTCTCCCCAAGTTTACACACAGTAGATCAAAACAAGATCAAAACCAGATCGATGCATAAAATTTGAAATGCATCAATCCAAAAAGATGGTGAATAAGAATCTGAAATCCTTTACTCCTCCTCGTAAGCAAATTAATACCTCTATTTATTTATTTTCGATATTATTTATGTTTATAACAATCTGATACCAACTATCATTTCATCTATCTAGAAAATAGGAAAAGTGTTAGGCTGATGATAAAACAAAGAGTAGATTATGGAAACGGTAAAAAAAAGTCGCCGGAAAAATCTATAACTATATCAAGCAGTAAGTGATTTATTCTACAACTTTATTTCAATGCGATGTGTTAAATTTGAGTTTTCATGCTTGAAAATAACTGAAATTTGTTAAAATTTGTACTGTAATGCTCTAAAATCCGAGTTAGGTTGATATTAATGAATTAGGTTACACATTGTAAATATTTTGTATAAATGATTGTTTATATGCTTTAAAATCAGTTTGATGTGATTAAATTTATACTCTAATGCTCTAGAATGTGATTTATGTTCATATGAATGGTTTATGTTAACCATTGTCTAAAGTATGATTAAATGTGAGTTTTCATGCTTGAAAAACACTATAATGTGTTAAAATTTGAACCATAATGCTCTAAAATGCTAGTTAGATTCATATGAATGAATTAGGTTACATATTGTAAATATTTTGTATAAATGATTGTTTATATGCTTGAAAATCAGTTTGATGTGATTAAAATTATACTCTAATGCTCTAGAATGTGATTTAGGTTCATTTGAATAGTTTATGTTAGCCATTGTCTAAAGTATGATTAAATGTTAGTTATCATGCTTGTAAAACACTATAATGTGTTAAAATTTGAAGTCTAATGCTCTAAAATGCTAGTTAGATTCGAATGAATGATTTAAGTTAGCCGTTATCTAAAGTATGATTAAATGTGAGATTTCATACTTGAAAATCACTATGATGTGTTAAAACTTGCACTCTAATGCTGTAAAATCCAAGTTATGTTGATATGAATGATTTAGGTTAGCTGTTGCCTAAATTATGATTAAATGATGCTTGAAAAACACTATAATGTGTTAAAATTTGAACTCTCATGCTCTAAAATACTAGTTAGATTCATATGAATGAATTAGGTTACAAATTGTTCATAAATATTGATAAAATGATTGTTTATATGCTTGAAAATCAGTTTGATGTGATTAAAATTATACTCTAATGCTCTAGAATGTGATTTAGGTTCATGTGAATGGTTTATGTTAGCCATTGTCTAAAGTATGATTAAATGTGAGTTATCATGCTTGAAAAACACTATAATGTGTTAAAATTTGAACTCTAATGCTCTAAAATGCTACTTAGATTCATATGAATGACTTAAGTTAGCCGTTGTCTAAAGTATGATTAAATGTGAGATTTCATACTTGAAAATCACTGTGATGTGTTAAAATTTGCAATCTAATGCTCTAAAAGCCAAGTTATGATGATATGAATGATTTAGGTTAGCTGTTGCCTAAATTATGATTAAATGTTAGTTTTCATGCTTGAAAAACACTATAATGTGTTAAATTTGAACTCTAATGCTCTAAAAATGCTAGTTAGATTCATATGAATGACTTAAGTTAGCCGTTGTCTAAAGTATGATTTAAGTTAGCCGTTATCTAAAGTATGATTAAATGTGAGATTTCATACTTGAAAATCACTATGATGTGTTAAAACTTGCACTCTAATGCTGTAAAATCCAAGTTATGTTGATATGAATGATTTAGGTTAGCTGTTGCCTAAATTATGATTAAATGATGCTTGAAAAACACTATAATGTGTTAAAATTTGAACTCTCATGCTCTAAAATACTAGTTAGATTCATATGAATGAATTAGGTTACAAATTGTTCATAAATATTGATAAAATGATTGTTTATATGCTTGAAAATCAGTTTGATGTGATTAAAATTATACTCTAATGCTCTAGAATGTGATTTAGGTTCATGTGAATGGTTTATGTTAGCCATTGTCTAAAGTATGATTAAATGTGAGTTATCATGCTTGAAAAACACTATAATGTGTTAAAATTTGAACTCTAATGCTCTAAAATGCTACTTAGATTCATATGAATGACTTAAGTTAGCCGTTGTCTAAAGTATGATTAAATGTGAGATTTCATACTTGAAAATCACTGTGATGTGTTAAAATTTGCAATCTAATGCTCTAAAAGCCAAGTTATGATGATATGAATGATTTAGGTTAGCTGTTGCCTAAATTATGATTAAATGTTAGTTTTCATGCTTGAAAAACACTATAATGTGTTAAATTTGAACTCTAATGCTCTAAAAATGCTAGTTAGATTCATATGAATGACTTAAGTTAGCCGTTGTCTAAAGTATGATTAAATGTGAGATTTCATACTTGAAAATCACTGTGATGTGTTAAAATTTGCAATCTAATGCTCTAAAAGCCAAGTTATGATGATATGAATGATTTAGGTTAGCTGTTGCCTAAATTATGATTAAATGATGCTTGAAAAACACTATAATGTGTTAAAATTTGAACTCTCATGCTCTAAAATACTAGTTAGATTCATATGAATGATTTTACTTAGCCATTCTCTAAAGTATGATTAAATGTGAGATTTCATACTTGAAAATCACTCTGATGTGTTAAAATTTGCACTCTAATTCTCTAAAATCCGAGTTAGGTACATATGAATGAATTAGGTTACAAATTGTTCATAAATATTGGTAAAGTGATTGTATATATGCTTGAAAATCAGTTTGATGTGATTAAAATTATACTCTAATGCTCTAGAATGTGATTTAGGTTCATTTGAATGGTTTATGTTAGCCATTGTCTAAAGTATGATTAAATGTGAGTTATCATGCTTGAAAATCACTGCGATGTGTTAAAATTTGTACTCTAATGTTGTATATGAATGATTTAGGATAGATATTGTTCAAATTTTGTATAAATGATTGTTTATATGCTTAAAAATCAGTGTCATGTGTTAAAATTTGCAATCTAATGCTTTATATTCCGAGTTACGTTTGTATGCATTATTAAGGTTGGTTGTTGTCCAATATTTGATTAAATGTGACTTTTAATGTTTGAAAATCACTGCGATGTATTAATATTTTACTGTATCAATATATGAATTGGACGTGTAATGATTCATTAAATTCTTAAAAGTTGGATAACATTGTTAATTATTTACAGGTAAAAGCAATGAAAGACTCTCAGAACCAGAGGGATTTAATACAAATGAAGTATCTTCCGAACGAAAAAAAATATGTGCTAAAAACAAAGTTACTGGTAAAAGAGCAGCTGCTGATGACATCCCAACTGATGAAGGAAGAAGCCAAAACAAAAAAAAGAAAAAGGTTGCAGCAGTTGATATTCCAGATTCAGCTGAGGTACTTGTCGATGCTGAACAAATTCAATCAGACAATGTTTATACATCAAAGACATATGCTCCAACTGCTGTGGTAGAGAAGGTAGTGGTAGAGAAGGTAGCTGAAAAAGGTAAGATGATGAAAAATCGGAGGATTAATGGGAAGAAAGTGGTAGAGAAGGTAGCTGAAAAAGAAGTTGCTGAAAAAGAAATTGCTAAAAAAGGCAAAGCAGTAAATATTACAGTTTCAACTGAGGTAGTTGACGATGCTGAACAATTTCAATCAGAAAATGTTGAGACATCAAAGACAGATGCTCCAACTGCTGTGATAGGAAAGGAAGTTGTAGAGAAGGTAGCTGAAAAAGGTAAGATGATGAGAATTCGGAGGATTAAATCGAAGAAAGTGGTACAAAATGTGGATGGAAAAGAAGATGCTGAAAAAAAAGTTTCTAAAAAAGGCAAAGCATTATTTCCCCATATCGTCCCAAGAATGTCAGTGCGTCATTTGAATCTTTTGTTAAAAGCATGCACAACAAGACAGCTTAAGGTTATAGAAGAAATGGGTTTGGGACATTTCATCAATAATTTTGAGTATATGTCGGTGCCAACCAAGATGACATTTTGGATTGTACAAAACTATGATCTTGAAACGGACACTATAAAGATGGAGGATGAAAGAAGAATTAAAGTAACCAAGGAATTAATTTATGACATTTTGGGTGTTCCAATGGGTGAAAAGAAAGTTATCTCTCTACCTAGCACAACGTCTGAAGATAAGACAACTACAGATTGGAGAGCAACAACACCCTTTGCAGGAGAGGATGCAGACAGGATAAATATTTCGTTTCTTGAAGATCATGTTGCTAGATTGACCGAAACAGATTGGTCTTTCCAAGTCGGCTTTTTGGTTATTTTCTTCTCTTGTCTAGCTGAAGGGAACAAAGATGGCACTACAAATCAAAGATTCATACCATCGGTAAAACGAATGGAAGAATTTCAACAATATGATTGGTGCGAGTATATTTTTGACTGTATTCGATCAGAGATCCAGGATTGGGAACCAGGAAAAACGTTTGCTGCTTCCACAATAGTATTGGCGGTATGTTTTTTACAGCAATAACTAATAATGTATTATTTCTTAAATATGATGCAATAAATTTTGAAATATAATGCTAATATATATTTTTTATTTTTTAGCTTATATACTGCAGTTCAACAGATTCGCCTGATCTAAAAGTGGAAAGAACATCACCTGTATTCAAAGGTTGGAGTACAGACTTGCTAAAAAAAGACAAGCACAAGAAATAAGGAGTGGAGGCTTTGGTAAACTTCCTATATTCAAAGAATTTGAATATATTCAACCACCAAAGATCAAATTGAAGAAAAGGAAAGAACAAAATAATCTACCAGGTAAGTTATAATCTTATATTAAAATAATATAGATATATGGAATCATATGATGATTTCTAATATTAGGAATGATCATTGTGTTAACAGAGGGTGGAAGTACTAGCCGAGAAGAGAATCTACAACAGTTCAAAGAAAAAACTAGTCAGGTAATCATCAAGTCGCTTTTGTATTATTAAGTTAAAATATAAGTTCCATATCTTGATGCATTAGTTTAGAAATTTTAATGAATCAAAGTTAAATTTTAGTTAACATAGACTATTTTGCAAAAAATAAATCATCATATTTTTACTGAATAAAAGTTAAAAAGTTTAATGCATCAAACTCATTTTTTATCTATATAAATATTTTTTTTAAAAAAAAAAGAAAAAGTTTAATGCATCAAAGTTATCTTTAGCTAACAATTTATCTTTTTTTTTGAAAAACAAACAGGATATGAAGGATTTCTAAAATGATAACCTCATAAAACTTATAGAAATGTTTGTAATCCTAAAAATAGCATATCTTACTGCAATAAAGATTAAAATTTCAACATATCATAGCTTATATATATATATATATATATATATTTTATTTAATTATATATTATATTATATTTCTCAAAATTATACAAACATATATAATTTAAAATATGTTAAAAAGTTTAATGCATCAAAGTTATGTTTTACTAAATTTGTTTTTTTCAAAACACACAGGATATGAAGGTTTTCTTGAATCATAAGCTCATAAAGCTTATTCAAATGTTTGAAGATCATGACGCGAAGCTAAAAATAGCATTGAATGAATACCCAGTTGACGATGACTTCAAGGAGATTGTTCAAAAAAGAAATACATTCCTAAAGAGAATGTATAACGATGATGATCCTTTGAATCATCAAGATAAGACTGATGCAGATAGAGATAATGTATTGGATGAAGTTGGTTTGAATGAATCTGTAGAAGAAGGTATGAATGAAGGTGACGACGCCGATGAGACAAATATTAGTGCGCCTGTTGGGAATGTGGAAGTTGGAATGAATGAAGGTATAGACGCCAATGAATCTGGTAATGCTGAGCCTGTAACAACGGATGAAGGGAATTCTACGCCACACTCAACACCAGAATATGAAAGGCGGACAAGGTCAACAATCAAAGATAAAGCAGCAACAGCATCACCTGCTAAAGGGGGAAAAAATAAACCACCTATTGCCCCTAAAAAAACAGCAAAAGGAAAAGCAGGAGAAGCATCGCCCACTAAAGCAGGAAAAACCTCTAAAAGTAAATGAACAATGACACTTCTCTGGTTTCTACTAATATTTTATCTTATATCGTATGTTTCGGATATTGAATGTCTGTAATATAACTAGAACACCTTTAAAACTTGAATGTCTGTAGTATATTCTAATCTAATTACATATTTAAGTAATATGTAATAACTACATTTTATGCAACAATCTCATCGCATCATAATGTTTATAAACTAAATAGAATTATATTCTATGATATACTACTTAACTAAAGAGTGCAAACTAGATTATAAAGAATATATTAAATCAGCTATTTTCTTTTTTTAATTTGATTTTCTGTAATAACAGATTGTTTAAATGCTGAAATATGTTCTGAAGTGTGCGATAAAGATGTCAACGAGAGATCTATTGTCATTTATGACGATTCATTTCTTGAAAATCAATCGCAAACGCTATTGTTTGAAAGTGAAGAAGAAGAGATGGAAGTTGATAGTGAAGAAGCAGAGATGGAACTTGACACTGAAGGTGGAATGCAAGATGTTGACTTACCAGATGAAAACCTGGGAGCATATGAAAGTAAATGAAAAACAAACAGTGTCTTATATTGATTATTAATTTCACTGCATCATAGTGATTTAAAACTAGTAATGCACTGTTTAACTATAATGCATGACTAGATAAAAAACACTATGATGCAGTAAGAAGTAACTATGCTGTAGTAAAACAAGTTATTCTATTTTTTTCCAAAAAAACTGTTGTTTAATTTCTTCTTTTAATAACAGGTTCTAAAAATCTCAAAGAAGCTGGCTTTCCTACAATTGGAATGGAAAATATCAAGAGTTTAATGACCGATTTTCCTTCAATTGAAGAAGTGAACAAAGAGTATTTTGACTACTCCGTTTCGAAACTACCTTTCTTAGCTGAATCAGAAGAGAGTGTGTCAAAAAGTTTCTTAATTGCCGAGCCACCAAAATGTCTCCAGATTCAGAAAAAGGGAATTATAAAAAGTTTACATAGTATGAAATTGCGGTTACCGAAAAACAACGCAAGAGAGGTTAAAGGTAAAACACCATTGTTTGTTGCTGAACAACATGAAGAATATAAAGAGATTCCGATATCTGGTCAACTACGAACTGAAGGAAACAAAACAACTTTTGATGATATAAGGGATAAATTAATGAAAAAGAATGTCGGAAAGTTGCAACGCATGAATGAAAAATCAAATGATGAAGATAAAGGCAACAAAGAAGGAGATCTGTTAATTGCTGAAAGAAATAATATAGAAAAAGATAAGCCTGAGCCTGTAACAAGAAAAATGATTATGCATGCATCACCAATTAGCTGTATTGCTCCACCAGTTGATATGGAAAACGATAAACGTCAAGTAAAGCTGCCTCCTTCTTTAGTGTCTCCATATTATCAACGGAAAATCATATTGGGCCAACCACTATCAGAAGATGGAAAGAAGATTGCTGAATACATATGGGGTAATAAGACACCTGAATGGTAAGTTCTTAATAATTACATAACATATTTTTTTTCACAGCATCAATATTATATATTTACTGCATCAATTATATTTAAATTATATCACATAGTAGTTATTTTTGAAGCATAAAAAGTCAATTTTAAAACAAACTTTGATCAACAGCTAACCTATAGAATTATATGAACTTAAGTCTTATTTTAGAAACTTTTTGAAGCATCAATATTATATATTTACTGCATCAATTATATTTAAATTATATCACATAGTAGTTATTAAGAAACTTTTTGAAGCATCAATATTATATATTTACTTCATCAATTATATTTAAATTATATCACATAGTAGTTATTTTTGAAGAATAAAAAGTCACTTTTAAAACAAACTTTGATCAACAGCTAACCTGTAGAATTATATGAACTTAAGTCTTATTTTAGAAACTTTTTGAAGCATCAATATTATATATTTACTGCATCAATTATATTTAAATTATATCACATAGTAGTTATTAAGAAACTTTTTGAAGCATCAATATAATATATTTACTGCATCAATTATATTTAAATTATATCACATAGTAGTTATTTTTGAAGCATAAAAAGTCACTTTTAAAACAAACTTTGATCAACAGCTAACCTATAGAATTATATGAACTTAAGTCTTATTTTAGAACATTATAATGCATTTTTAACACATAGCCTTATATGAACTTAAAATATGAAACTTAAATCTAATTCTAGAGCATTATAGTGCATTCTTAACACATAGCATTATATGAACTTAATTCTAATTCTAGAGAATTATAGTTTATATTTAACACATAGCATTAATTAAAACTTAAGACCAGTTAGTTATTTATTTAATCTTAAATATGAACTTAAGTGTAAATCTAGAGCATTATATTGCATTTTTAACACATAGCATTGTTTATCAAACATAAAAAATCAAATTTAAAACAAAATTTGAACAATATCTAAACATTGACCAATAACTAAAATAAATCATTCATATGAGCATTAATAAAAAAAGTAAACATACAAACCATCTAGATTCGCTGATTAATTTGTCTGATTCTAGATGATTCCGTAGGTTTGATTCAGTAGGTTTGGTATCACAGCATTATATATATTACCTTGTCTGAAATATTGTACAGTGAGAATATTTTCAAGATGAATAAAAGAGTTGGAGTTGAAGGTGTTTTTTTCTTGAGCCTGTACCCTGAAATAGAAATTGCTTCACTCATATTAGACTTATGGTCTATTGTTCAAAATCACGAGGAACAACACAGAGACAAGCTATCAGACGATGGAAATGTATATTGTCATACAGGAATGCTTGTAAGTAATTCAATTATATAATTTTTTTTTTATATGTAACGTTTTACATTATGATATACATAACGTTTTGCATTTACTAAAAACAGTCTAATTACACTGTTGATTCGGGGAAGACTATTGAAGAAAGAATGCAAGTTTTTGATCAAAATATTCGTTTGGTTTTAACTGAAGCAAAACGGAAGAATTTTAACGATGTTCATTTGGTAAGTAGATTAATTATGAGAATAAAATGATATAATTGTGATGTTCTATAGAATGAAGTTGATTAATGATAACAAAAATATCTACAGGTATTCTTTCCTGCAATAAAGATATCGAAAGATTCATCAAACCATTTCTATGTAATCTGTTTCAATATGAAGACCGCTGAAATAGACATAATTGATAACATAGATTATGGCATCGATGATATAGAAACAATATATGGTTCTTTCCCATATGCTCTGGTAAGTCTACTTTTATCTAATACTTAAAGCATTATGGTGCTATTTTTAAACATCAAACTTATATGTTTCCTATACCTTGTGAATAATATTGATAATTTTACTGCATCATTTTTTTTAAAATAGTGCATTACCAAGCTGTATCTCATACATTTTATTTTAAATTTTCACAGATTGATTCTTTTATAAATTACTTGGAGACACAACATCATCCAAAATGCGCTGACTTTCTAGTTTCTGAGCCTAGCATTATTGATTTTGATTGGAAAACAAAATCCAATAATGTCGATTGTGGTGTATTCGTTATGAGGCATTTAGAAACATATCTAGGTAAAGGAAACTTTTTACAACCTTTGAAGAAAGAAGGAACAATTCAGAAAGCACAATTGAAGATGCTTCGTGCCAAGTACTTGGCCAAAATCCTTCTGATGGACATTAATGTCAAAAAAGCAAGTTTGTTGAAAGAAGCACAAGCATACTTCAGAAAGAAGCCAAAAATTTCAAAGATTATAAAGGAGCATGATGTCAGATATGATAAAGCCTTGTGGAAGAAATTCAGTACTACCATCGAGAAACTTGATAAATAGAGATCTCAGTTTTAAATCTTTTGAATTGAATTTCTAATTGTTTTTTCTTCCAATAACTTGTAAACATGAAGGTTTTTCTTTACCAATTACCATATCATAATGAATATTTTTACTGCATTACTGTGTATATTTTACTGCATTACTTTGCATATTTTAGTTATATAAAAAAGTTATGGAATATGTATTGAGTGGCAGTTGTCATGAGGGATTAGTTTTAATGTATTAAAATTTTAAATTTTATTACAGTTTTTCTATATCATTTGATAAAATTCTACTAAAATGCAGTAAAGTTAAATTTAACTGTATCATAAGATATCATAATGTATATTTTTAATGCATTACTGAGCATATTTTACTGCATCATAGTTTAGCTGCAGTAAAGTTAAAAACAAAAGTTATAGCATATGGATGGAGTGGAAGTTGTCATGAGTAGTTATTTTTACTGCATTAATATTTGAAATTTTATAGCATTACTTGATAAATTACAAAAAATACAACATTTTATTAAAAATTTATCTATATAATTTGGTAAAACTCTACTGAAATGCGGTACACGTTAACTGCATCACAATGCAGTAAAAGATATAACTGTATCATACGATATCATATTGTATATTTTTACTGCATCATAGTTATCTATAATAAATTAGTTTTAATGCATTAAATTATACTGAAATGTAGTATAATAGATAAATTATATGTAAAATAACTACATCACAATGTAAATCATCAAGTATTAAAAGTCATTGCATTAAAATGTAAAAGTAACTGCATTACAATACACTTTTGAAAAAAACCAAAACCTTTGCATTTATTTCTAGACTTCCTGTATCTCATTCTCATTTTTTTTACAATTTATTTTGAAGAATTTGATCCAAAATAGAGTACTTATTTTGGAGTATTTGATCTCAACCCAGATCTTCTAGGTAAAACAGCTTGATTCTTGGGAGAAATGTGTTGATTCGGAGTAGCTTGAAGATTGGCTCTCTCAGACAAACCTGTGCAAGTTCTTTTATTGTGTCCTGCTTTTTCACCACATACACCACAAGTCCTCCTCTTACTAAGTTCTTCAGCTGTGACTTCAGTTACAGGCTTCAACCTAGAAAAGCATCCTGGACCTCTCGCTCTCCTAAGATTTGGATTTAGAACTTTATCATTCTCATTTTCAGGCTCATTGACACCCAGCAATGCACAAATCGCAGCTTTGTTATTCATTTTTGGGACCACTGGTACATCAATTTCTGCTTGCTTGAGCAACTCTTTCATCTTATCTTTGAAAATATGCAAATTATCAACCTTGTGCACCAACCGATCAATAGTAGATTCAAAAATATGATACAATTCTGTGACTTCAGTCTGCACTGCACTTGATACACCACTGACCATGCGACGAGCAGAACTTGAAGGCTTTACATTCTTTAACCACCGTTTATGTAAGTACTTTCGTGGAAACTCCTTTACATCATTCATTCTGAGAACATAGAATGCATGACGACAAAGAAGACCGTACGACTCGTAACGGTTACAGCTACACTCAAGCTTTATCTCAGACTTACAAAACTCAACCTATAATAATAAAAAAAAAAGTATTAGTAGTCATATATACTGTTTTGCAATCATATATAAACTGAAATGCAGTAAAATAATACATTTGCAGAAAACAAATAAACTGAAATGCAGTAAAATAATACATTTGCAGAAAACAAATACACTGAAATGCAGTAAAATGATACATTTGCAGAAAACAAATACACTGAAATGCAGTAAAGATGAACATACCTGATAAATAGGAAACTCATCTGAACCCTTAAAGATATGATACTGGCTATCACGAACAGAATATCTTTCAGTGTTGCCATTTTCCACAACAGACATAGCAATACAATACTTGTATGAATTAAACATTTCATCTTGCACATCGAAGAAAATGGTTCTAGTAAATAACTTGCAAGCTTCTTTCTCCATTTGAAGGTCTGTTTTGAAAGCTGGCGTTTTATATCTTGAATCATGATCATTTTTCCTTTCAATATACCTTTGATACTCGATAGCAGTGTCATAATGGCTTAAGAATTCAATAAGAGTAAGACGTGGGTTGGTCCATTTTCCAAAGAAATGATTTTCACTTTCCGATCTTGAAGTTGTACGCATTAGACCAGCCATAGGAACATGCCTCAAATACGCAGGTATCCAACTTTGCCTCAGATCAAACATGTCAGCCAACCACTTGTTCTCGCCAAGATCAAATTCATTTATCATACAATTCCATTCTCTTTCAAAAACCTCAGGCGTAATTTGGTCTGTCCACACAATGTCAGAAATACGTCTCTTAAAATCTGTTCTATTACATAGTTCAGCACCCACCTATAATAAAAAAACAAAATAATTATAAGTAAACATGAAATGCATTATAGTGCATATTTACTGCATTATGGTGCATTATAGTGCATATTTTACAACATTTACTGCATATTTACTGCATTATGGTGCATTATGGTGCATTAGCTGAAATATGCAGTAAATATGCAGTAATTATGCACTATAATGCACCATAATGCATATTTACTGCAGTATAATGCACCATAATGCACCATAATGCAGTAAATATGCAGTAAATGTTGTAAAATATGCATTATGGTGCATTATGGTGCATTATGGTGCATTATGGTGCATATTTACTGCATATTTACTGCATTATGGTGCATTATGGTGCATTATGGTGCATTAGCTGAAATTTTTTTTAAGAAAAAATACCTTCGTGCCCAATTTCATCATAATGTGCCACATACAAAAGCGGTGAACTGTATTGCAAAAAACTTCAGCTATTGCAATCTTCATTGACGGATCTTGGTCTGTGATGACAACTTCTGGAGCTTTACCAAACGCTTCTATAAATTCTTTAAGCAACCATATGTAAGCTAACGCACTCTCATCGGCAAGCAAAGCAGCAGCAAATGTAATACAGCGGTTATGATGGTTGATACCAGTAAAGGGAACAAAAACCATTTGATACCTACAGTTAAATAACATAATAACAAATTAAAAAACATAATAAACTAAAAAACATAATTTTTGGAGATAAAAAAGAAAAAAATTTATACTTGTTAGATCGAAAAGTCGCATCAAAAGAAACTATGTCACCGAACGTAGCAAAGTTTCTGATACCTTCTTCATCAGCCCAGAATAGACCAGCCAAGCGATTATCAGGACCTAAAAAAAATTAGAAACTAATTATAAAAACTACTTGATAATATCTAAATGCATTAAAATATATGGTTAATTCAGTAAAAAAATGAAACATCAAGGTTTATGTTTTAAGTTATAAAACATGATGCAGTAAAATCTAAAAAGATTAATTTACTAGAAAAAAAACTCAGATAATAGAAGAAATAACCACCTTTAAAATGTTTGACAAAAAAACCAGGGGAGTGAAGTTTTCGACTAATCAGCTTCTCTACAGCCATCTGAGCGTCTTGATCACGAATAAAAACAGTAATCTTCTTTTTTTCATTCTTGCAGTCATCAACTGTTACACCAACGTTATCAAACCCACCGTGAAGCTGTTTCATCAATCTAAACCCTATAGCAGGACCAAAATTTGCATTCGAAACTTGATAGAGGAAATGCTGCTTTGTATAACCCACATTCCTCGAATTCTTCATAAAAATCATGTCTCTTTCAGCTACAAGAGGGTGATTATGACCCTCTGTGAAACTAATAACCTCAAAGATTTTTCCTTTTTTCTTAATAAGAATTGACGCCAAACACCCACACCTAAACGTAGGCTTCCTCCTAATTTGCTTTTTCTTAATATCTCTAAACCTTTGAAAATCACCACTACCACTGCCATCTTCAACTACACCATTTTCTGGTAAATCAACATCTACATTATCAACATTAGCTTTATCTTTAGGTTGAAGAAAACCTTCTCTACTACAAAGTAAATACTTTGTTGTCGGAATATCATAACCTACTGCCTTGTACTCTCCACCTCTCCTAACATCAAACCCACCCTTTTTCCCATAAGCTACATAGAAATTGTACGCTTGATCAATTGAAACAAATTGACATCCTACTATAGGTACTTGACCATGTGGTAACTCATCAGGAAACCAAGTCCTAGTGCCATCTATACCAACTTTATAGTAACCTACATGATCTCGTACGGTAATTGTTTCATAATCATCTGCCGCTGCAAAAATAAAAAATAATAAAAAAGTAAGCTAGATAAATGATATAAGTTAAATAAGAAATAAAAACAAAAAAAACCATAAAATGATGAAAAATAAAAAAAAACTATGAAGGATTCAGTAAAATATAAAACTTTTAACAAAACCTAAAACCATTATTCAATAAACAATACCTATAATGCAGTAAAACAACCTTGACTATAAAATCAAGCCTATGAACATCAAATCACATATCAATCTCTATTCTGATCAATCTCAATTTTAATCAATCTCTATATTAATAAATTCATGATATAATCAACCTAAAAAAAGTAATTCAGTAAAACATACCTATTATGCAGTAAAAACAACATCCACTATAAAATCAAGCCTGTGTACATCAAATAACATATCAATCTCTATTCTGATCAATCTCAATTTTAACCAATCTCTATTCTAATAAATATCTAATATAATCAGCTTAAAAACAATAATTCAGTAAAAAATACCTATTATGCAGTAAAACAACCTCCACTATAAAATCAAGACTATGTGTATCAATCACATATCAATCTCTAATCTGATCAATCTCAAATCTAATAAATATCTATTCTAATAAATATCTGAAACAAAAAGCTTAAAAACTGTAATTCAGTAAAACATACCTATTATGCAGTAAAAACAACATCCACTATAAAATCAAGCCTATGTACATCAAATAACATATCAATCTCTATTCTGATCAATCTCAATTTTAACCAATCTCTATTCTAAAAAATATCAGATATAATCAGCTTAAAAACAGTAATTCAGTAAAAATACCTATTATGCAGTAAAACAACCTCGACTTAAAATCAAGCCTATGTGCATCAATAACATATCAATCTCTATTATGATCAATCTGAATTCTAATCAATATCTGATATAATCAACCTTAAAAATGTAATTCAGTAAAACATACATATAATGCGGTACGAACTAAAGAGTTTAAAAGTAACTAAACTACAATGCAGCTAATATAAAGAGTATTAAAAAAACGCCATGATAAAAACTTACAAAAAACACCAGAAGATGATGATGATGATGACGACGCAACACTACTGAACGAAGATTCAGTAAACATAATGAATCAATAACCAGTGGTTAGAGATACGGTGGTTACAGTTACGGTGATGACGGAAGTTGGTTACGGTGGTTTGGGACGGTGATCTCGACGATAGTTCCGATTGGTGGTTATTGGTGGTTAGGGTTTATCAGTTTAAGATAAACCGAAGAAGAAGAAAGAACTAAAAAAATTAGATGAAAAAGAACTATAAATAGTTTCGGTAAAAATTGAAAAAATGCCCCTGAAGTTTCTAAAATTACAAAATAACACCATTTTTTTTTTAAAAAAGAGGGGGACACATGGCAGCATGTGGTTCCACCTCATTTATTTTATTTTAAATTTTGTTTTATTTTACCCCACTCCTATATATATATATATATATATATATATATATATATATATATATATATATATATATATATATATATATATATATATATATATAAAGTGAGATTATTGTACAAGAAATCTTATAATACAATAAATAAGGTGAATTGTGGAGGTGACATGTGTCATCTTTTCAAATCATTATTCCACATCATATTGCCATATCATGTCATTTAACTTCAAAACAAATTGAATTTTTTTGAAAATAAATTTCGAAAAAAAAATTTCGTTAATTTTTTTTTCGAAACGTAAAAGAAAAAAATTTCGAAAAAAAAATTTTCGAAATTTTTTTTTCGAATTTGTTTTCCAAAATTTTTTTTTCAGAAATAACTTTTCGAATATTTTTTTCAAATTTTTTTACTGAATCACAGTTACATGTTTTACTGCATCAAAGTTAAATTTCGAA
>JANFOE010003245.1:0-31158 GCA_025667525.1 Glebionis coronaria | reverse complement strand
GAATTATAAGAGGTGGTCTTGTTTTAGTTTTTGCTAAATCAAAGTGAAAATCAAAATATTTTGATGGATTTGTTGCTAGGGGTGGACGGAAATGATGAACAAGAGAGAGGGTGGAGAAAAAAAGAATTTATTAGCTTGTTTACTATGTGTAAAAAAATTATGTGGTAAATTTATATATGATGGGTGGAGGGCTAGTTTTGCCAAACTTGCATAGTTTTAGACCAAAAAGTAATTAAGTAATTTAAAGGGTAGAAAATGACTATTAGTCAGATTTGAAAATATTTACGGGATTCGGGTTTCGTAAAAATACTTTTCAAAAGTTAATACGCTTCATAAATATAATGATATAGCTTCGACACGACTTAAAACGTAATTAAATCGAAAACGTTGAAAATATTAAATATCGAAACAATCGATAATAAAACTGAAATTTTTGGGCATCCTTCTGTATCGCTATC
The DNA here is from genome assembly GCA_025667525.1 of Glebionis coronaria. Taxonomy (NCBI): domain Eukaryota; kingdom Viridiplantae; phylum Streptophyta; class Magnoliopsida; order Asterales; family Asteraceae; genus Glebionis; species Glebionis coronaria. Next base: position 30,700 of record JANFOE010003245.1, on the reverse strand, counting down.
ACAAATAGTTCTCGTCATTCGTTAAAACGTAAAGTGCGAGAAATAAAAATAGATATAATAAAATCATTCATATGAGAAGAAAAATATCGATACCTAATGTATTCCTTGTCGGTTTTCATCTAAACGACATTCTTACGTTAAGTTTCAAGCTATAACCTTCTCAGTTAGCCGATAATTTAAAATTCTCATTAAAGTGAACATATAACACTTAATAGTCGAGATTAAAATATCGACCTGAAATTGACGGATTGTCACATTAAGTGTCGTGAATTTATACTTCGTATACATATCGTGTTCTAATAGTCGTCTTATAATTATTATACGTAACAATTATCGTGTTTATAAATGTTCATGATCATATGTTCGTGATTATAATTATTATACTTAATAATTATCGTGTATTATCACGTACTTAATTATTATCGTGCATTATTACGTACGTAGTTTCTGAATTTAACCTTCGTGACACGTGTACATGACATAAATGGAAAGTTTTAATTGGTTCGTATGTTTACGTAGTGTATTGTCCATGGCATTTATATGCGGGTTTACATGGTATGTATTATATACCCCATATCGCTTTTGGTACGTGGGAGTTACGCCCCATGAATACCTATTTGACTGTTTGATTTGATATGATATGTGATATGTGATATGAGCTCGTGGGGATTCTGTTACCTTTCTTTCATCTTTTCTTTCTGATCCTTGTATTCATTCTCTTGTTCATATATTATTGATATTCGCAGGTCTGTTACCACTCTTTACTTTTCAACCATATTTGTTATATCCGTTCACTGGGCATTCGCTCAACCGTGTTTATTTTCCATGCGACATGTATTAAGCGGGAAGCTGGGCATTGAGAGTTTGGTGTGTGCGTCTAGAGTTACCCGAGTCTAATAATTACTGAATACGTTTATGATTTTAATACTTTGCATTTTTGGACCCCGTTGTTTTGGGGATTTGATATTGTTGAATTATGTTTTACATATTATGTTTTAATTTGTAAGTTTCATTTTGGACCTTTATGTTATTATGATCTTGATAAGAAACCAAAAATGTGACACTTAGTCTCTTTTCGGAGCGATTGTTACACATATATTTTCAAATCCTGTTGAAGTTTTGACCGGTAGGTACTAGCTAATTTCTTACAAGCGTGATGCAAATTGGTTTGTATGATATTGATTTATCACATTATCTTGAGGTATGTTCATTTCTTTCAGGGTTTGTCTCTTTTCATATGAACAATCCTCTTGAAAAAATATGATCGACACTTAGTGCTTGCTGGAACAATAGTTCTCTTTTTGGATAAAGGGTTAATTATGAAGCTGTTTGTTGTATCAGTTGATATAAGTATAAATCTTCAAGTTAGTAGTGCAATTTGATTCCTATTTTTTGGGCCAGAAAAACATATGTGGCCGTAAACATAAGCGCTCCTATAAGCCTTAAGATTTTTTAGGCCTAGGGGAACCAGATAGAAAAACTTGGTTAGCCAGTCTCAAGGCCGTAAATTGATTTTTTTCCTAAGCGGCAAAGCAGGGTAATGCCGCACTTGAAGTTTAGATGTTCCTAACAAGTTATTATAGCGTAAAAACATCGATAATCACTGAATTAAATAGTCAGGCCAGCTCTGAGAAAGCCATTTATTGGCTACAATTTTCAGAACACTCTTAAGCTCACTTTCAAGTTTCTAGGTACTTTGATAAAGCTTTATTTGTATATATTTTTTTAGGGTTGGGGGATTTGCTATTAAGCATATGCTTTACACATAGGTTATGTATAACACACTAGACAACTTAGCCAAACACCCCTTATGTAAGCTTTTATAATTTGGATACAAATATCTCACCTTGGACAAACTTTAGATGCAAACTTTTGATCTATTTGCAAGATAGTCTTACCATGAGTTGATAGCTTGACATGTAGTAAGTCAGTCACAAGCTACGACGTAGAAATCAATAGAGGTTATTGAGTTAGGTTGTAAGCTTTTGCGGTATAAAAAATGTGTATGGTACAACTACTGTTAGGCATCATGGCTACTGCAAAAGGAGCAACAGTTGGTTACATAGGATACACAGGTTACTTCCATACACGTTGTATTAAAGTTTGTAGCGAACATGCTTCATTTTGTAGCCATCTCAAAGGCTCTATTAGTTATTCACCCTTATCCTCTATAACACTTCTCGTGCTACTATTATACAAAAGAGTAATTAAAAGATATTACTAATATATACAAATATCATGATCATCTCACAAACTCCACAATAACTATTTATATAATAAATTTAATGCTTAGGAACAGTAACTTAATACTAAACAATAAACCTACCACCCAATTCTTCACATAATTCTCACTGTCACTACCTCTTCTCCATCATCTCATTCTCACTGCCACTACATCTCCATCTCATCAGAACCACTGCCCCATTCTACACGTAATTCTTTCCAACCAAGCAAAACCCAAACATCCATAATCTGATAAGATCATATGATCAAGGTTAATTTTGTGTTTAATTATCCGGTACTACTGTTCATCAACGGCGAATAAAGGACAGAAGAACTCTAAAATTGCAGGTATGATTGATGAAGATTGACAAGAAAATTTGTAACAACAAGTTTTATGATAAATCATGTAGGTTTTTTTGACATGATTTATATGCGACACCACTGCCCTCTCTTTTCAAAAGAATCCCAGAAAACACAGACCGAAGATCCAATTACAAAAATTTGCAAACATCAATTTGTATATGCGAGTTTACCTATCCAAAATGTTTATATAATGATTAGCATGCTTTTATTTATTTTTGAAAAAAAATAGGAGTTTTTTTGTAACTTTAGATGTAATGTAATTTTGCAGCTGGCTGAATTTTAGGCTAGGTTATTAACAACCATGATTATACAAAGGGGTATTATTTTTTGCATGTGCGGGATTTGGGGATTCCTATTGGTTAGGCATATAAAAAACATACCCATCTTCTTATCAAGTTTGTTTTTATTTACTCTATGGTTAATTGTGATGCGTGATTTGTTAAATTTAAAACCTTAATGATTGAGTTATGATAAGTTTGTACCTTTTTCATACGTGAATGTGTTCGAATCTCTGAATTGTTTTATGTCTAAGGTTTAAGTCAATGTTGGTATAAGATAATCACTCACATGGTTAAGAAATTTTTTATGCTTTAGTTTTTCTCTTTCTCCATAAGATGGATTGTGTGGTAGCATGTTGATTCGAATGTTAAGTATGGCTTATAAAGCTAGCATACATATGCATCATGTTGTGATCACTGTTATGAAGAACTAACAAACGTCTAATGGTAATTATTGATATGTTCAGTTTCAAGTATATGGATTCTTATTTTTATAGTTGTTATGTGTTTACAGGGAACATGTGTCTAGAATGAGTTTTTACTTTAATGGTTCTGGCTTTGTTGTGCGATAAGACTCGGATATTATCTATGTTAAACAGGTTGATAATCTACCTTTTTTGTTTGATTATGTTTTGATTTTTATTTTACTTGACTAGGAAATCATAGTATATAGGATTCTAATCATAGTTGTTTCTTAAATTATGTGGTACGAGTAGTAATTGGTTATTGCAGTTGTTTCACCTTCAATAATTCACTATAATATTGATTAGTTCACAGATTAAGACTAGAGGCTTATAGGTCACTTTGTGTTATTAGTTATTACAACCGATTATGTTATTAGTAATAGAAATTGCATCATTAGTTTCAAAGCACACATCAAAAACCTTCTTAATGCACTTATAACTAAATGTAAAATTAGTTATCTTCATATCTGTAATAAAATGTTAGAATGTTAGAATGGAAGAAGCCTTGTGTTGCATATGAGAATTCCTCAACCTCATTGCTGCAAGAAGTAAGCCTATCATCGCAGTTGGAGTTGTCAAACAATTCCTCTGGCCTGATTGATTTCGTGAAGCTGACTATCCACATCGAAATATAGTAACTGGTTAGAGCGTATATCTTCCATAACCCGTGTTTGGGCATCACCAATTACATCTAACAATGTTAAGGACAAATCCGCCTGTTTATTTAGATTTCATTTGAATGCAAACGCTTTATTCAATACAAATTAGAATGAGGTTTCTGCTACTCACCCATTTGAATCACTTTCTATGGTATTAAGTTTGGGAACTTGATTATGTAGGTGTCAAAGAAGGTAAAAATAGTGAAGTCGCATTGGAGGGTTCGGATTTTTGAAATCCTAATTACTATACTTTTCAATTTTCTCTTTAGGTAGGTGATCGAGAACTTGGCCACAAATATTGGCATAAACCTGAAACATGATCAAGCAAAGACATCTGATACAAATGCACGCTCAATTCGCACCCGAGACTACAATAATAATGGCTTCTACCGCTATCAGTGAGTTGAGATAGTTAAACATGTCCAAAAATTTTCCTTTTAAAGATTAAAGGGTGCTTGGTATTTTTTTTAGGAAAATATTTGATGTTTGTCCTTATAAGGAGCAAATAATCATCAATCGGAATATAATGATTAACAATCCATTCGTAAAACTGTATTTATTTTTTCGTGACATCTTTTTATTGATCAGTCTAAGTAGCACAAATAAATAAATAAACCCCAAGGTAATGCTAATGTCATCTCATATTCAAGGTTGCGTTAACCTCTCGCCTGGTGGCAACATGGGTGGGTGTTTAGTATGTCCAGAGGATCCTTAGTTTGTGTTAAAATCAAATACTTATATTAACTCTTTTAAATGGTGGCTATTGAAGATTAAAGGGTTCTTGGTATTTTGTTTTTGGAAAATATTTGACGTTTGGCTTTATAAAGCGTACATTATCATCAATGGGAATATAATGAATAGAAATCCATTCGTAAAACTGTATTTGTTTTTCGTGACATATTTTTATTGATAGGTCTAAGTAGCACAAAAAAACCCCAATTAGATGGTAATACTAATGTCACATCTTATTCAAGGTTGCGTTAACCTCGTGCCTGGTGGCAACATGGGTGGGTGGTTCGTATGTATAGAGGATCCTTCGTTTGTGGTCATCTCAAATACTTATATTCACTCTTTTAAATGGTGGCTATTGAATCTATTGAAGTTTTGCAGGTTATATGGATAAAAAATATTCAACTACACCTGTATTTTTTTGTTTTTTTGTATATTTGCATTTCTCTTATATTTTTAGTGACCCTGAATAATGTTGAATCGGTGGTTTCTCTACTTAAGCATGCATTTGTTGTTTATTTAAGATGTCTTACCTCAGGCTCGGCCTTAGTCCAATTCTTCTTCTCCCTATTATGTTTAAGGTCAAGGAATTGGCTGAAACTACCATTAAGGATAAAAAAATGTGTGGTATGTTGTTGTCGTTATCTATTATTTTTCAAGGATACACAAGTGGGTAGTATGTTGTTGTCTATTTTGCAAGCCTTTTACTTCGTAACATTACGATTTTTGTCGAATGGTGGCATGTTGTTAGAAAAGTATTTCTGGCCCTCAAGATATGTTCCTTTATTATTACAAATGTTGAACCAAGTATCTCCTCTTATCAACATTTTTTTTGTAAGGGGAAACAACCCAGTAAAATATATTAATCCCAAAAAACAGTTAAGTAGAACGGAATGTGGCTAAACACATTAACCTCAAGCGCAAACTTGAACCACAAGTAAGCCGTATGACAAGCCATACAACTACACCCTTCTCGATCAACAAATTTTAAACTTATATTTATTGATTCCACACGTGATCATTGGTGACAAGTATGTCACTTAAACAATGAGTAAAATAATGATAATGTATCGACTTATATATAATCAATTTCAAGATGTTAAATGAATCTCTTATATAAACAATGTAAATAGTTTCTTAAGGCTCCGCTATTTTTACGAGTCAATAAACTAGTATATGAAATATTTAAATGTTTAGAAGGATATATACGTAATTAAATTGTAACTTCTTGTTTTGCATATTTGAACATTTGAAAAGACTCAGAATAAATACCATTATAAATATATATTATTAAATAAGGTAGTGCATATTATTATTTTTTATTTACTTTTTTGAAAGAACTAAGATCCATTGAATCGGAAACAATTAATTAAGAATTTTTTTTATGGAACAGACATATCAATATGCATAGATAATACCTTTTCTTCCACTTCCAGATCCTATCTTAATAGGGTTGGGACTTCTTATTTTTCCGATGGCAACAAAAAGTCTTCGTCATATGTGAGATTTTTAGAGCGTTTTATTGTTAATTATAGTCATGAGTTTTTCCAAAAATATGTCTATTCAGCAAAAAATAGCAGTTATGTCTATCAACATGTATGGTCTTAGATTATCAATTGATTTTTCTTTAGAATTTAGATACTTGATTGATCCACTTACTTCTATTATGTCAATATTAATCACTACTATTGAAATTTTAGTTCTTATTTATAGTCTCGTGATCACGGGTATTTGAGATGTTTTTGATTATATATTAGTTTTTTTTTCAGTACTTCCATGTTAGGATTTATTACTTGTTCAAATTTGATATAAATTTTGGGGAATTAGTTGGAATGTGTTCGTATCTATTAATAGGATTTTGATTCACACGACCTGTTGCAACAAAGGCTTGTCAAAAAGCGTTTGTAACTAACCGTGTTGGCTATATTGGTTTATTATTAGGTATTTTAGGGTTTTATTGGATAACAGGGAGTTTTGAATTTCGTGATTTATTCCAAATATTTAATAACTTGATTTCTAATAATGAGGTCAATTTTGTATTTGTTACTTTATACGTTGTTTTGTTATTTGCTGATGCTATTGCTAAATATGCACAATTTCCCCTTCATGTATGGTTACCTGATGCAATGAAGGGCCGACTGCTATTTCGGCTCTTATACATGCTGCTACGATGAAAGCAACGGGATATTTCTTGTAACTCAACTTATGCCTCTTTTCATAGTCATGCCCCACATAATGAATTTTATCTCTTTGATAGGGATAATAACGGTTCCTTGGAGCTACTTTAACTCTTGCTCAAAAAAATTAAGAGGGGTTTAGCCTATTCCACAATGTCTCAATTTGATTATATGATATTAGCTCTAGGAATAACGAACTGTGTTGGCTATATTTGTTTATTATTAGGCATTTTAGGGTTTTATTGGATAACAGGGAGTTCTGAATTTCGTAATTTATTCCACATATTTAATAACTTGATTTCTAATAATGTGGTCAATTTTGTATTTGTTACTTTATATGTTGTTTTGTTATTTGCTGATGCTATTGCTAGATATGCACAATTTCCCCTTCATGTATGGTTACCTGATGCAATAAAGGGTCGACTCATATTTTGGCTCTTATACATGCTGCTACGATGGAAGCAACGGGATATTTCTTGTAACTCGATTTATGCCTCTTTTCATAGTCATACCCTACATAATGAATTTTATCTCTTTAATAGGGATAGTAACGGTTTTTAGGAACTACTTTAACTCTTGCTCAAAAAAAATTAAGAGGGGTTTAGCCTATTCCACAATGTCTCAATTTGAATATATGATATTAACTCTAGGAATAACTAACCGTGTTGGTTGTATTGGTTTATTATTAGGCATTTTAGGGTTTTATTGGATAATAGGGAGTTTTGAATTTCGTGATTTATTCCAAATATTTAATAACTTGATTTCTAATAATGAGGTCAATTTTGTATTTGATACTTTATAAGTTGTTTTGTTATTTGCTGATGCTATTGCTAAATATGCACAATTTCAACTTCATGTATGGTTACCTGATGCAATGAAGGGTCGACTCCTATTTCGGCTCTTATACATGCTGCTACGATGGAAGCAACGGGATATTTCTTGTAACTCAACTTATGCCTCTTTTCATAGTCATACCCCACATAATGAATTTTATCTCTTTGATAGGGATAAAAACGGTTTTTAGGAGCTACTTTAACTCTTGCTCAAAAAAATTAAGAGGGGTTTAGCCTATTCCACAATGTCTCAATTTGATTATATGATATTAGCTCTAGGAATAGGGTCTTATCGAAGTGCCTTATTTCATTTTATTACTCATGCTTATTCAAAAGTGTTATTGTTCTTAAGGTCGGGATACATTATTCATTCAATGAAAACTGTTGTTGGATATTGTCCAAAAAAGTCAGAATATGGTTCTTATGGGGATTTTAACAAAATATGTACCAATTACTAAAAATTCTTTTTTATTAGGTACACTTTCTCTATGTGGTATTCCACCTCTTGCCTGTTTTTGGGCGAAAGATGAAATTTTTAATGATAGTTGGTTGTATTCACCGATTATTGCAATAATAGCTTGGTCTACCGCAGGATTAACCGCATTCTATATGTGTCGAATCTGTTTACTTACTTTTGAAGGACATTTAAATGTTCATTTTAAAAATTACAATGGAAAAAGGAATAACCCTTGTATTCAATATCTCTATGGGGTAAAGAGGGTTCAAAATAAGTAACAAAAACATGTAACTTTATTAAAAATGAACAAGAGTGACCGTCATTCCTTTTTTTCAAATAAAGTCGATCAAATTGATGACAATGTAAGAAATTTGATCCACCTTTTCTTTCGATTCCTAATTTAGGCAATACCAAGACTTCTTTGTATCCTTATGAATCAGGTAACACTATGTTATTCCCAATACTTATATTAATTATATTTACTTTGTTCGCTGGATTCTTAAGAATTCCTGGACTACTACATTAAAGTATCCAGGCTCCATTAAACCAATTGGTAAGATATCTATTTTATATCATAAAGGATTCCTATTTTTAAAGAAATCTTTTTTTTTGTAAGTAGAAGTTATTTCAAACTCTTATGTTAATCAATCGAGTAATATGCATGAAACCGTCAACTCTTTTACGGAATGTGTGAATTGAAAAAAGAAGGCAAAAAGAAGTGGTAATGGGAGCATTTGTAATATATGTCCAAATGAAAATTGGGTGGATCTTTACCCAGAGTAGAGCGTAAACCTAAAAAGATTAAAGAGGCACATATAAGAACAAAAAAAGTGACATCGTGATTTAGATTGAATCTCGCTGAAACAATCTATCAATGAAAAGTAAATTGGATAAGTTTAATGAAATCTTTTATATATTGTAATTAACGAATTCTTTTATATATTATAAGGAAATAAAGACATACTCATGTTTAGTGAAAAATCAAAGAAAATCCTTTTATTCCTCCTAAAAATAAATAGGTATGGAAGTGATAGGTGTGTAAACACCCATCCTTTTACCACTTAATTCTGGCTAAAGCGAGACCAAAACGCGTATTTAATATCATTTGTTTGGAATTATGCGTGGTTTTTGTGTTTATTGTGTTTTCAGAGCCAATCGGATGAATATTGAAGAAAACATGGGATTGCACGGGATTTATCGAAGAAAAAGACTCAAGACAGAGTTTATTGTCCAAGAGATGCAAAAGATTTGAAGTCACTGGGCCTATTCGAAGATTTATCGAAGAAAAGGACCAAAGATGGAAGATTTACATAAGTCGAAGAAACTCAAGTCTATTAAACGAAGAAATTAAAAGACGAGTTGAATTTAATCGACGACAAATCCCGAATCAGAATCGAAAACGTTAACTTTTCTGAAAAGACGAGAAGACAAGAAGAACGGGAGAAAGCCCACTCACCAACCAAAGGGGGCACCTATAAAAGGAATCCCCCTCACACTTTTCATCCAGTTTTTTTAGTTTTTTCATTCCCTTCTTTTTCTCTTTTCTTGTTCGTAGTCATCACCAACACCACTACGGTGTTTGGTGATTTTGATTATTGTTCTTCCAAATCTTGTAGTTTAATCTTGTCTTTTATTTTGTTCAACATTAATCATCAATACAAGTTCTTGTTTAATCTTTCCATTTCATCTTGTTCATCATCATCTTTCATTTCAAGTTTTTAAGTTCTTATTTGATTGAGTTTTGATTTTAAAAAGTTGTTGAATTTGTGTTTTTGTGATTGGGATTTGATCCTTATAGTTGGTAGATGATTTGTGGTTAATTTGGTAAAACCTTTTTGCTTATTTAGCTTGATTTTGGATTAAAATCGTTTTCCTTGTTCTTCGGTAGAAGTTACTGTTCTTGAGTGTTCCCAGGTTCCGGATGAACAAAACTTCCGGATGAACACAAAAGTTCCGGATGAACCAAGAGTTCCGGATGAACCAAATGTTCCGAATGAACTAAAAGTTCCGAATGAACAAAACTTCCGCATGAAGCATTTTAGTTAAAAAGTTCCGAATGAGTTTTTACAGTTCCGAATGAGTTTTCCTTTAAAAAGTTCCGAATGAGTTTTATTTCCAAATCTTCCGAATAAACTTCCGAGCCAAAAGTTCCGAACCAACTTCCAGATCACCAACTTCCGAATCAATCTTCCGAACAAAGTTCCGGATCAACTTCCGAACAAAGTTCCGGGTGAAGTTCTGAGTGAAGGTTCCGAGTGAACTTCCGAACAAATTTCCGGGTGAAAGTTCCGAATCAACTTCCGAAGAAAGTTCCGGATGAAGGTTCCGAGTAAAGTTCCGAATCAAGAGACTTTGAAAGTTCTGGATCAATAGCTAAAGTTCCGGATCAGTTTTTCTTTTGAGCATTTCAATTAAGAGTTAAGTGGTATTTACTTACTGTTTCTTATTGTTTCCTCATTTTATATTTTAAGTTTAATTTTAATTCTAGCTTTATTAACTGTTATTAATATAATTGCCTTTAAATTTAAGTTTACATTTTCGTGCATTTAAACTTTTAGTAGATTAAAAATCCAAACCCCCTATTTGTCACCAAAAACAAATCATTCCACTTAGAACCAAGTTCAATTCGAGAGGATATCGAGAGAATATATAAGAACCCATTGAAAAAGCAAGTATCAAATGGCGCCGCTGCCGGCTCTTCTCGTTAAGATCAAAAGTTTTTTGTGAGAACTTGGATTTTGGGATCCGTTCCCCGTGAACGTTACTTTTTCATAAAAATTTTCAAAACCACTAAAAAAATATAAAATTTTCAAAAATCCTAAAAAGTAAAAAACATAAAAAAAAAAACCCAAAAAATTTTTGCTTTGTTTTTCCCTTGTTAGTTCTTTTGCAGGTGTATGCGCGCTCGATCAACGTCTTATCAAGAGCCCGAGCCTCTCGATAACTTAGACATGGCCGGTGTACAAAACAACAATAACATACCACCTCCAAACAACAATAATAACAACAACAACCCACCTTTCAACAACATGAATAATAACAACAACAATGAGCCTCTACCGGATAATCGCCCGATGATTGAACTGCTGCAAGCTCATGTAGATGGCAACACTGATCCAATTGTTATACCAGCGATTGCAGCCAACAATTTTGAGCTCAAATCCGGCTTTATCCAGATGGTCTCTGCTCAACCATTCTTGGGACGTACCATTGATGACCCACATGACCACATCAAGAGATTCTTGCAACTCACCAATACGGTCAAATTCAATGGTGTTCCACAAGAGGTAATCCGGTTACAACTTTTTCCCTTTTCTTTAGAGGGACAAGCCCGGCATTGGCTTGCTAAGGAACCGCCACAGAGTATTCTTTCGTGGACGGATTTGGAAACCAAGTTTATCAATTACTTCTTCCCACCCTCTCGTACTACCGCTTTGCGGAATGAAATCATAAATTTTGAACAAAAGTACGATGAGTCGTTTAGTGAATCTTGGGATCGTTTTAAAGATCTTTTAAGAAAATGCCCACAACATGGTTTTACCAAAGTGCATCAAATTAACACTTTTTATAATGGTTTAAACATGAATGACCAAGATTCACTAAACAGTGCCTCGGGGGGTAATCTTTTGGCTAAGACTTCCAATGCTGCTTAGGATATCATTGAGAATAAGTCTCGTGTGCAAACCAAGAGTGTTCGGACCAATGTTGCTAGTGCTAATACTAGTGACAGCGACAAGCGACTTGACAAAATCACTACGCTTCTTGAATCGCTTGTTACCCACACCGTTAACAACACCAACAGCAACAACGCTAAAAACGCTCAAGTCAATGCTGTTAGCCAACCATGCGAGATATGCGGGGGTCCTAACTCTTACACCACTTGTACTGCCACCCAAGACTACTCTTCTGAAAATGTGAATGCAGCATATGGCACCTATCCTCAACCTGCTTATCAAGCTAGACCTCAAGGTGACCGTAATTTGCTTAGCTACCGCTCCAACAACTACCTCTCACCACCCGGTTTTCCTCCAAACAACCCAAACCAACAACAAAACCTCAATCGCCCTCCTCAACAACAACAACAACCTCGTACACCATACATCCCACCTCATAAACAGCAACAACCACCTCAACGAACCAACCAAGTTTACCAGCAACCTGCTTATCAACCACCCGCATACAATGCTCCTCCTAACCAACCCACCGTTTTACACCAAGAAGTGGAAACCTACATGCGGACCAATGATGTGATCGTGGGAAATCTTCAGCGGGAAGTGCTTAACTTGAAAGCAGACCTGGTCAAACAAGGGAACGATCTGAGAGCTGACATGAGAAACACGTTGGATAGTCAAACGAATGACTTGAAGAACATGATGGCTAGTTTCTTCCAAGGTAATCAACCCTCTTCTTCGGGTACTCTTCCGAGTAACACCGTTGCGAATCCAAGAGGGGAGATGAAAGCAATCACTACTCGCAGTGGCAAAGGTACCAAGGAACCCGAGCTTCCTATACCTCCACCGGTGGTTGTGACTAAGGAGAACGAGTCACCTGCTCCTATTCCTCATCCTTCTCCTTCCCCAATTTCTCCACCTCTTACTTCTACCCCTCCTCCACCCAAGGATGTGAGTGATCCTATTCTTCCAAAGCCTTCATCTTCTTCCAATATACCTTACCCATCTAGGTTGAGGAAAGAGAAGCTCAAAAGCAAGGACGATATTCAGGTTTCAAACTTTCTTAAAATGTTTAAACAACTGAATTTCAATATCTCCTTCGCTGAGGCTCTCGCTCACATGCCTAAGTACGCGAAAATGTTTAAAGATCTTCTGAGTGACAAGGAAAAGCTTCTTGATATTGCCAACACCCAACTTAATGAGAATTGCTCTGCAGTGCGCTTAAGGAAATTGCCAACCAAGCTTGGTGATCCGGGTCGTTTCTTAATCCCTTGCAATTTCCCGGGAGTAGAGAATTGCATGGCCCTAGCCGATCTAGGTGCTAGTATTAATCTCATGCCTCTAAGCGTTTGGAAGCAATTATCTCTCCCTGAGCTAGTCCCCACCAAAATGACTTTGGAATTAGCTAACCGTACGGTTGCTTATCCAGTGGGGATAGCCGAAGACGTCTTTGTAGGAGTCGACAAATTCACTTTTCCTGCCGATTTCGTCGTCGTCGACTACGAGATGGACCCTCGTGTTCCCTTGATCGTGGGTCGTCCATTCCTGAGGACCGGTCGCACTCTCATCGATGTTGAAGCCGGTGAGCTTATCATGAGAGTGGGTGACGATAAAATCGTCTTCAACATGGGCAAGTTGTCTAAACAACCTTATTCATACGAGAGTGTTAATTGTATTGACGTTCTGGATGAGGCTTGTGAAGAACACTTTAATGATGCTTGTAAAAATATTCCTACCTCTCTTCCCAATGTTGAAACCGTTTCCTCTATTGATTCATCACTGTCTCTATTTGGAGATAGTGATTTGTTTTGGAACAATCTTGAAGCCACCATGGGAGATGAGAACTTAGCTAATGATGATTCTCCCACCGAGGGGGATGAAGACATGCATTTCTTTGATAACCTTCTCAACGAAGACATCCTTTCTCCACCATCTCCCACGGTTATTGCTATCGATACTCCGACTTTGAATACGCCTCCCGTCGAAAATCCTCCGGATTTAGAACTTAAGGAGTTGCCGCCCCATCTCGAGTATGTGTTTCTTGAAGAAGAGAAGAAGTCGCCATTTATCATTGCGAAGGACTTGAAAGATGAAGACAAAGCCCGACTTGTCGCCGTGTTGAAAGATCATAAGAAGGCTATCACTTGGAAAATCTCCGACAATCACGGAATTGATCCTCACTTCTGCACACACAAAATTCTCATGGAGGACGACTTTAAGCCCACAATTCAAAGCCAACGAAGGGTGAATCCAAAAATACATGAAGTCATCAAAACGGAGGTTATCAAACTTCTTGATGCGGGTATGATTTACCCTATTTCGGATTCACCATGGGTTAGTCCAGTCCATTGTGTGCCCAAGAAGGGCGGAATAACCGTTGTTCCCAATGAACGCAACGAGTTGATTTCCACTCGTCTCGTTACTGGGTGGAGAGTTTGTATAGACTACCGCAAACTCAATGATGCCACGAGAAAGGATCATTTCCCTCTACCTTTTATGGACCAAATGCTTGAACGTTTAGCGGGTAATGAATATTACTGCTTTCTTGATGGTTTCTCGGGTTATTTCCAAATACCCATCGATCCCCAAGATCAAGAGAAGACTACATTCACTTGTCCCTATGGCACATTTGCTTACAAAAGAATGCCTTTTGGCTTATGCAATGCCCCCGGGACTTTCCAAAGGTGCATGTTAGCTATCTTCCATGACATGGTTGAACAAACTATGGAAGTCTTCATGGATGATTTCTCGGTCTTCGGGAATTCCTTCTCTTCTTGCCTTGCCAATTTGGAACGTATGCTTAAGCGGTGCGAAGACACTCGCCTTGTTCTTAATTGGGAAAAATGCCATTTTATGGTAAAAGAAGGCATCGTGCTATGACACAAGATTTCCAAAGCCGGTCTCGAAGTAGACCGTGCTAAAGTCGATGTTATCGCCAAGTTGCCTCCACCTTCAACCGTGAAGGGTGTGAGAAGTTTTCTGGGTCATGCGGGCTTCTACCGTCGATTCATCAAAGGTTTTTCTCAAATCGCTCGCTCGATGACCCACCTCTTGGAAAAAGATACTCCTTTAATCTTTTCTAAAGAGTGTCTTGAAGCCTTCAACTCGCTTAAGGATAAGCTAACTAAGGCACCCGTCTTGGTTACCCCTAATTGGGAGCTTCTCTTTGAGTTGATGTGCGATGCTAGTGATTTTGCTATTGGAGCGGTTCTGGGACAAAGAGTGAACAAACACTTCCAACCAATCCATTACGCTAGCAAGACAATGACGGGGGCACAATTGCATTATACGACAACCGAAAAAGAGCTTTTAGCTGTTGTCTATGCCTTTGAAAAATTTCGCCCCTATCTTGTCCTTTCCACCACAATCGTTTACACCGATCATTCCGCGTTGAAGTACTTGTTGACAAAGCAAGATTCCAAACCAAGACTTCTTCGCTGGGTTTTGCTACTCCAAGAATTTAAAATCGAAATTCGCGATAAAAAAAGGAGCTGAAAACCTAGCCGCGGATCATCTCAGCAGACTTGAGGATCCTTACCAAGGGGATCATCCGAACAAAGAAATCAATGATTCTTTTCCCTTGGAGACCTTAATGTCTATAAATTCGAATTCTGATGAAACCCCGTGGTTTGCGGACTTTGCAAACTACTTGGCGGGTGGAATTCTCAAGGAAGGGTTGACGTCCCAACAAAAGAAAAAGTTCTTCACCGACATTAAGACTTACTTTTGGGACGACCCTTACCTATTCAAACAATGTGCCGACTTGATTATTCGCTGATGTGTTGATGGACCGGCAGCTTTAAAAATCCTTGACGCTTGCCACAAAGGACCCACCGGTGGTTACTTTGGTCCCAACTACACCACCAAAAAAGTGTTTGACTCGGGATTTTATTGGCCCTCCATATATCGTGACGCTCACAATATGGTTAAACGTTGTGATATTTGCCAAAAACAAGGCAACATCACACATAAAGACGAGATGCCTCAGAATTTCATACAAGAATGTGAAATCTTTGATGTTTGGGGTATCGACTTTATGGGGCCATTCCCTTCCTCTAAAGGAAACAAATACATCCTTGTAGTCGTTGACTACGTTTCAAAGTGGGTCGAAGCCAAAGCTTTACCTACTAATGATGCAAGGGTGGTTTGTAACTTTTTGAAATCTCTATTCGCTAGATTCGGTGTGCCTCGTGCCATTATTAGTGATCGTGGGACTCATTTCTGCAATGACCAATTTGCTAGAGTCATGGCTAAGTACGGTGTAAATCATCGTCTTTCCACAGCCTACCACCCACAAACTAATGGCCAGGCTGAAATATCCAACCGAGGATTAAAGCGAATTCTGGAAAGAACCGTGGGAGAACATCGTGCCTCATGGGCTGATAAACTTGATGATGCTTTGTGGGCTTTTCGTACCGCATACAAGACCCCGATTGGTTGTACACCATATCGTCTCGTGTACGGGAAAGTGTGCCACCTCCTCATTGAGTTGGAGCACAAGGCTTACTGGGCCTTGAAGTGGGCTAATTTTGATATTAACAAAGCCGGTGACCTACGCAAGATCCAACTCAATGAGCTCAATGAACTCCGTAATGAGGCTTATGAAAATTCTTTGATCTATAAGGAAAGGACTAAGCTCATTCACGACTCCAAGATAAAAAACCGAGAGTTCCAAGTTGGAGACAAAGTTTTACTCTTTAACTCTCGGTTGAAAATCTTCTCGGGCAAGCTGAAATCTCGTTGGTCCGGCCCATTCACCATTGCCCAAATTTTTCCATATGGTACTCTCGAGCTCGCTCAACCTGATGGACCGAATTTTAAGGTGAATGGCCAACGAGTGAAGTTGTACTTTGGTGAGGACACCTCTCAGGAGGTGATTCCATTAATCACCACGTTCCCCATGAACTAATTTTGGGTCGAGTCAGGCTCGTGACTCGGTTATCAAAAACAAGCGCTCCTCGGGAGGCAGCCCGAGTATCTATCCTTTTATGTTTTCACTTCCTAAGTGTAGGGGGACCTCTATAGGGTGTTTGATTTTGTGTGGTGATGTGATTACAGGGATAAGTTCACTCTTGGAATCTTTGAAGAACCGTGCTCTCGTGTTATCCGAAATCCGGTTCTATCTCTCAACTATCGTGATTCAATTTTCTTCATACTCACATTTGAAATTGATCACGTTAGTTGTCTCTTCCCTAACTTGAGTTAACCAACGTGCACAATGTCATAAGTGTAGGGGAGACTTTTCCCACATGCTTAAACATTAAGGACAATGTTTATCTTAAGTGTAGGGGGGACTTCTATCGAAGTTTTAAGTGGACTTTTCCATGAAAATGCCTTCATTTAACCGGAAAATCATATTTTTCAACATTTTTCAAATTTTTTAATTAACTTTGGCCATTTAGTCGTAATTTTTAAATTTTTATCGTTGCTTTCGTATGTATATATCCCGCAATAAAGTCAAAATATTAATAAAGTGGTGTAGCTAGTTTAGAGGTCTTTGACATATTAGGCCCGTTGCGTTTATTTTGACTCAACCCGAATAGACTTATCCAAGTTTATTCTAGCTAGTATCCTTAACCATGTAGACCTTAATTGGTTTATTAGGCTAAGTATCCACGAGTCTCATTACTTGAGATTTTAAATTGTGGAGGACGAGAAATGATAGAGTCAATTATAACTCGGTATTCTTGCACAAGCTCACTTGGTGTAATTATTTGCCTATTCTCCCATCACTTGCTAATAATTTATCTGCAATAAGTAAGGTAGTACGATTTGAAAAGTTACTTAGCTTCTAGCCCAAGATCGTTTAAAAGTTGTTCGGTAATGATAAGAGTTCATAGCCAAGGCATAACTTATGAAGCGGGGCGCGAAGATTGGCGAGTCCGAAAAGGCCCTAACAAGGCATGAGGATTCCATTTTATTGCTAAAGATCCAAAGTGATGTGAAAAGCATTATTCCCAAAGTCAATATGAAGGATCAAGACTCACGACGAAAAGCAATCAACTCCCATAAAGATCATGGAGAAGTCTATCCGAAAAGACCCTAACAAGGTATGAGGATAAATAGATCCAAGTCCGAAAAGGAGGCGGATCGTTGTATCTCAAAATCCCAATTAGAGATTGAAGAATAATCATGAAGTCGTGGTCAACAAAGTTGGAGAACACCTCAAAAGTCTCCAAGCGAAGAAACTCTATTAACGATGAGAAGACCATTATCTCAAGCACGTCTCTCAAGATATGAAGTATGAAGTACATGCCAAATATCTGCCCGAGAAAGGTCTCAAATCGTGAACCGAGTTATGCCAAGATATGAACTTTTTGATATCCCGAGAAGCAGTTTTAAGAGATTTTGTCCTTTAGCTAACTATTGATCAAATCGTCCTACTTTGCTTTCAGCCTTAATAAACTGTCGAAATAAGTCCAAAAATGCATCTTCATGATCATTCTAAGACGAAAATAAAATATAAGAGATACACCTAGGAATAAGGGAGTTTAAGCATTTAATTAAGCCATGTGTGTAAGTGTTTGATTTACTAACTTATAATAACAATGATCTCGTTTTTCAGCTTAGTTTGGGGAACGTGAAACTTGAGGGTGATAAATCTTCGCAGCACCGAAGCCCTAATGTAAGTCATTGATCTCTTTGCAAGTTATTTCCATATAGCTATTTTCAAGTGAAAATGGTTTTCTATCCTTTTGTTTCCTTTAAAGTTTTAATTTCTTTTAGTACTTTAATTTTTGTTTAGTAGAATTTGAATAAGGCCAAGGTTGATTGATTATGAGAAAAATGTAAAATTGCTTTATCACTAAGCATTGCATGAGGGCATGGCAATGGTTAAGTGTAGGGGATATATAGGTGTGTAAACACCCATCCTTTTACCACTTAATTCTGGCTAAAGCGAGACCAAAACGCGTATTTAATATCATTTGTTTGGAATTATGCGTGGTTTTTGTGTTTATTGTGTTTTCAGAGCCAACCGGATGAATATTGAAGAAAACATGGGATCGCACGGGATTTATCGAAGAAAAAGACTCAAGACAGAGTTTATTGTCCAAGAGATGCAAAAGATTTGAAGTCACTGGGCCTATTCGAAGATTTATCGAAGAAAAGGACCAAAGATGGAAGATTTACATAAGTCGAAGAAACTCAAGTCTATTAAACGAAGAAATTAAAAGACGAGTTGAATTTAATCGACGACAAATCCCGAATCAGAATCGAAAACGTCAACTTTTCTGAAAATACGAGAAGACAAGAAGAACGGGAGAAAGCCCACTCACCAACCAAAGGGGACACCTATAAAAGGAATCCCCCTCACACTTTTCATCTAGTTTTTTTAGTTTTTTCATTCCCTTCTTTTTCTCTTTTCTTGTTCGTAGTCATCACCAACACCACTACGGTGTTTGGTGATTTTGATTATTGTTCTTCCAAATCTTGTAGTTTAATCTTGTCTTTTATTTTGTTCAACATTAATCATCAATACAAGTTCTTGTTTAATCTTTCCATTTCATCTTGTTCATCATCATCTTTCATTTCAAGTTTTTAAGTTCTTATTTGATTGAGTTTTGATTTTAAAAAGTTGTTGAATTTGTGTTTTTGTGATTGGGATTTGATCCTTGTAGTTGGTAGATGATTTGTGGTTAATTTGGTAAAACCTTTTTGCTTATTTAGCTTGATTTTGGATTAAAATCGTTTTCCTTGTTCTTCGGTAGAAGTTACTTTTCTTGAGTGTTCCCAGGTTCCGGATGAACAAAACTTCCGGATGAACACAAAAGTTCCGGATGAACCAAGAGTTCCGGATGAACCAAATGTTCCGAATGAACTAAAAGTTCCGAATGAACAAAACTTCCGCATGAAGCATTTTAGTTAAAAAGTTCCGAATGAGTTTTTAGAGTTCTGAATGAGTTTTCCTTTAAAAAGTTCCGAATGAGTTTTATTTCCAAATCTTCCGAATAAACTTCCGAGCCAAAAGTTCCGAAACAACTTCCGGATCACCAACTTCCGAATCAATCTTCCGAACAAAGTTCCGGATCAACTTCCGAACAAAGTTCCGGGTGAAGTTCCGAGTGAAGGTTCCGAGTGAACTTCCGAACAATGTTCCGTGTGAAAGTTCCGAATCAACTTCCGAAGAAAGTTCCGGATGAAGGTTCCGAGTAAAGTTCCGAATCAAGAGACTTTGAAAGTTCCGGATCAACAGCTAAAGTTCCGGATCAGTTTTTCTTTTGAGCATTTCAATTAAGAGTAAGTGGTATTTACTTACTGTTTCTTATTGTTTCCTCATTTTATATTTTAAGTTTAGTTTTAATTCTAGCTTTATTAACTGTTATTAATATAATTGCCTTTAAATTTAAGTTTACATTTTCGTGCATTTAAACTTTTAGTAGATTAAAAATCCAAACCCACTATTTGTCACCAAAAACAAATCGTTCCACTTAGAACCAAGATCAATTCGAGAGGATATCGAGAGAATATAGAAGAACCCATTGAAAAAGCAAGTATCAGGAAGCTATAATTGTAAACCACGATCGAATCTACGGAAGCATTGGTTTATACATTCCTCTTAGTCTCGACTCTAGGGATAAATTTTTTTGCTATCTTTTTTAGAGAACCGCCTTCGAGTACCAAGCGCTATGGTGCTGAAGTAACCAATGCCATACTCCCAAGAAAAGCTCAAACGACCTTCAACAAAAAGGCACATGTACCCGAAACTGACACAGGTGGGTAGGTAGAGAATACATGGGCGCGAGACAACTCTCTCTAAGGAACTCAACAAAATAGCCCTGTAACTTCAGGAGAAGGGGTGCCTCCTCACAAAAGGGGTCGCAATGACCAGGCTCAGGCGACTATTTACCAAAAACACAGGTCTCCGCAAAGTCATAAGACCATGTATGGGAGCTGACGCCTGCTCAGTTCCGGAAGGTCAAAAAAGTTGGTGACCTGATGACAGGGGAGCAGGCGACCAAATCCCGGTGAACGGCGACCGTAACTATAATGGTCCTAAGGTAGCGAAATTCCTTGTCAGGTAAGTTTCGACCCACACAAAAGGCGTAACGAACTGGATACTGTCTCGAAGAGAGGTCCATGAAATAGACATGTATGTGAAGATGCGGACTACCTGCACCTGGACAGGAAGCTTCACTGTTCCCTAAGATTGGCTTTGGTCTTTTCTTGCGTAGCTTAGGTGGAAGGCGAAAAGGCCTCCTTCCGGGGGGGGGGGGGGGGGGGGGTCCGAGCCATCAGCGAGATAGAACAAGTCATTGTTGAGATTTGTGCGAGAACATCTACTTTGAATTTGAAAGAGTAAGTTCAAAAACATATTTATTTTGACTCAGATGACGAAATGCACTGGAATAACGATGTGTATCATACACCTTAATTTACATATGGTAATATTCATCTCTTACAAAAAATAAGCCATTTATGGATATTATTAGGGGAGCCCTAGAGATCCAGTCCAGGCCCCTGTTCGGTCCAAAAGGATCAAGATCAAATAAATGCTTATTCTCTTTCTGTTAAGCGAAGATATATTTCTAACCCCTCAGTAAATAATAATCAAGTTAGACACAAATTTTATTCAATCAATTGAACGCACTTCTAACATCCGTTCCACTTTTGGAAGACCTTTAGTTATATCACTAGATTTGGATTTTTCATATATAAATGTAACTAATGTATCTCCTTCGATCCGATTCACATTCGACCTAGTGCCCTGGTGGTTTGGCCGATAGTGGGCCAATAAATATTGAATGGTGATGTGGGCGGGGGCTTTTGAGGAATACAAATAACCTCTGATTTTTTCAGGTTTGGAGAGCATCTGGAATAACTAGGGAATTGCAGATCTATTGTACCGCAATTGGTACATTAGTCTTTGTAGCGTTAATGATATTTGATGGTTGGTTTCATTATCATTAAGCTGCTCCAAAACTGGCTTGGTTTCATGATGTAGAATCTATGTTGAATCTCCCTTTAGCGCGGCTACTGGGGCTTGGGCCAAAAACGTATTATGTGTGAACACTATTAATGTACCAATCAAATAAACAGATTTTTAAAATTCCTATATGATTGAAGATTCGTACTCTTTTCCAACAGTCTCTCTGAAAGAGTTGGGAGATAGTATATTATACTATTTACAAGGGGTGCAATTTTTTTTTCTTTTTTTCTGTAAACTATAAAAGGTAAATTATCTATCCAATCTAATAGTGATTGAATGCCTGAATGTAGTAGCAACATATACAATTCTAAATCAACAAGGCAAAAATGTAATATGCGTATGTAGCTATTGGTCAAAAAGCTTCTTTTATGTGGCTCAAGTAGTAACTAATTTCCAGGAAAGGGGCGAGATGGAATATACTATTATGGTAGCCGAAACGAAGGATGCCCCTGCTACATTATAATACCTCGCTCCTTATACATGAGTAGCTCTGGCTGAATAAAAATGGTATTGGTCAGATAATTAGGGTTACATAGATTCCTTATATGGAATATTTCTTATTAAGGGATGAGAAAATTGGCCAAATTAACTCATTTTTTTATAGAATTATAATTGATGGAATTCCAAATGGAGTTGGTCTTATGAGTTTCTTTGTAGCATAGGTTATTAAATCGGTAGTGGATGGGCGTATTTACTCTTATCTGTTCTTTTATTTTTCTTATATATCCATTTAAATCAAATATAACATTTGTTATTACTATGGGGTCCTTAAGTACAAGGAGATTTTACTCGTTGGTGTCAATTAGGCGGTTTGTGGACTTTTTTTTGCTATCCACGGAGCTTTTGGACTAATATGATTCATGTTACGTCAAATCGAACTTACTCGATCCGTTCAATTGCGACCTTATAATGCAATCACATTTTATGGTCCAATTGCCGTTTTTGTTTCCGTATTCCTGATTTATCCACCTAGTTGGTTCTTTACGCCTAGTTTTGGTGTAGTTGCTATATTTCGATTTATCCTCTTTATTCAAGTATTTCATAACTGGACATTGAACCCATTTCATATGATGAGAGTTGGCGTTGTATTGGGCGCTGCTTTGCTATGCGTTATTCATGGTGCTACTGTAGAAAATACTTTATTTGAAGATGGTGATGGTGTAAGTACATTCCGTGCTTTTAACCCAACTCAAGCAGAAGAAACTTATTCAATGGTCACTGTTAATGGCTTTTGGTCATAAATGTTTAAGGTTGCTTTTTCCAATAAACGTTGATTACATTTCTTTATGTTATTTGTACCAGTAACTGGTTTATGGATGAGTGCTCTTGGAGTAGTCGGTCTGGCCTTGAACCTACGTGCCTATGATTTCATTTCTCAGGAAATATATACGTAATTAGTTTTGGTAGAATATATACGTAATTATTGATCTTTGTGAGGATATATATGCAATCCCTCTAAATTATACTACTTCATCTATTCTATACGCATTAAAACTATTCAAAATTATAATATAATTTTTTTCAGTAAAAGTAATTATAAATAATATTACAAATATATACATTTAGCAACCAACTGGCTTAGCTCAGTTGGCCACCAAAGTTCCACTAAGTGGTTTCTTTGGGAGAGGATTCCTGGAAGTCTTGGGTTCAAGACCTGCCAAGGGCCTTTCAGGCGAAGCGGATAAGGAGTCTAACATAACTAGGCGAGGGTTCGAAGAAGATATTCTTCCACTTGGATGTCATTGCACGACTCGACCCACTAACCACTAACATTTGCCGTTCTAAAAAAATATATACATTTAGCATGATGCCTTTAAGACACAATTTAAATAGTACTCGAATTTAATATTATAATAAACTTATGAACACTAACTTAAACAATACTTTGTTAATAAAATATCTTTACTTACGTGGTTTGTGGTGTCTGTTTCTTGCAATATACACGTGTTACCCTCCATCATAATTTAACCACGTCTTGCAATATACACGTGTTTCAAGGGCCGCCAAACGCAAAAAAAGTGTTTCACCATGGCATGATCTACTAACCAAAAAGAGCAAATACTTTGTTTTCAATCTTTTCAAAATTTACAAATTCAGTTTTCAATTTGAAGGAATAAAAATCCATACAATAAGTTCTATTTAAATCAAATTGGTTATGTAAAGCTTATCAACTTAATTAAAATTTAGATTTTACATATTCCTATATTTTTATACTTTTACATTTCAATTTTTGTTTTTGATTTTAGGTTTTGAGTTAGGACCCTTGGAGATGTCGACGCATCTAAGTGAGGAGCGACATCAGAGGGTGCCTGGAGTAGTAACCGGTTTGCCAGCAGAGGTATTACCGCTTTAATCTTAAGTGATTCTCTTTTTTCTTGATTGTTTTTAATGTTAATTTGTATTGATGTAGTTAATAGATACATTCTTCACAGAGAAAATATCCATGCCATTTAGATTTAGTCAAGGGATTTTTCACATCTATAGATTCACGAGTAATTTTTAGAAAAACATAGTATTAATACATTTAAAAACACATAAACACGCATATCACACATTAACACATCTATGTCCACACATTTTTAGAAAAACATAGTATCAATACATTTAAAAACATTACAAGTGTCATCTCCATCCCATAATGGAAAAACATTTAAAAACTTAGTGAAAATGGGACAATAAACTCACTTGATAGAGCTTCTCCAAATTTTCGCACACTAGCAAAATCTAACACAATAGTACATACAATCAAGACATGAACTAATAAACCATAATGGCTCATCAATATATGATGGATGTCTACCTCTCTTATACATTATAATCTCAATTTATGGATATAAGTATCCCATTACACCCCTCTATAAGCCTCTTAACTGTGTTAAGTTCATAACCTATCCCGTTCTCATTTTACTCAAAACAATCCCGTTTTTCATACCCTAAACTATGGGTCGAACTCCCCCTTAACCAAACCCATAATTTTTGTAAAATAAACCCTATACCCTTACATGTGTTAGCTTCATCTCACAATTTGCCTCAACCTCAAAACTACTGTTAAGGCCTCGATATATATATATATATATATATATATATATATATATATATATATATATATATATATATATATATATATATATATATATATATATATATATATATATATATATATATATATATATATATATATATATATATATATATATATATATATATATATATATATATATATATAGAGTAGGGATCCAGTAAGAAGAAAAATTAAAATGAGAAGAGTAAGAAGAAATCCTGACCACAAATTCCACAAAGGAAGGAGAATTTCAAGGGGAGATGCATCTGACTTTGTAGGTGCATCTGAAATGTGTGGCTGTGGTTTCTTCTCATTCTTCTCATTTTACTAAATCTTCTTATTTGATCCTAACTCTATATATATATATATATATATATATATATATATATATATATATATATATATATATATATATATATATATATATATATATATATATACATATATATATATATATATACTAGCGTCGTAACCCGCCCAACGGGCGGGGTCGTTTCGTAAATCTTTTCTAAAAGTAATTTTGTGTACCAATTATATATGTTCGCAGTCCGGCATGTTTTTGTTAAAAGAAAACTAAAACGAAACTAATTTTTGATATTTTTAAGGTTGTTAAATGATGGTCATAATTAATTTATGTTTAGACTTAGTGTTAATATATTCTTTGGAGCAGGAAATAAATGCTTTAAGAGGGGTATAATATTTTTATAATGATTTTAGCATAAAAGGGATAAGAAAATTTGGTTGACAAAAATTCCACATCGTGGTTTTTTCTCTTTTCAGCAAGACAGAGAATAATAAATTATGAGTTTTAATATTTAAAGAAAAAGAGATTAAACTAATACAACCATTACAAAAAATGAATAATATATAACTATCCATGTGTGAATAAATAATAATAATAATAAAATAAAAATGCATATTGAAGTATCTTAATGTAAAAATTAACTATCATAGTCAGTCAAACGCTTCCAACTTTGGAAACCATAACCCGTTTTTGTGGATCGCTACAAATTAATGTCAGCGTGACGGTTTTTCGGTTTTTGTGTGTGATCACTGAACATCCACACATTAAAAAAGAATGAGTCACAATGTTCGACTATTCGGTTACTTAGGTTGTATTTGTTTTCTAAGATGTTTTATATCCGAATATGAATATGATTTATGAATATTGAAAGTAGTGGTTCAAAAGTCTGACCCTGAATTATTATAGACTGTTTGTTTTCAGAATGTCTAAAGAAACAAAAACAATACCTCCGCTATAAACAAATGGAAAACTTGATGTTAAGCAATGTAGAATCCATCCATGTTATTGTCCATGTTGTCTCTATATTTAGTCAATTATCTAACATCGTTAATCATAGTTACGTAATCAGCTAATAGGTATATAGATATAAAAGGTTTGTATTTTTTTTATTCTACTTCGTATATTTTCTAATCTACTATTAATTCCTGCTTAATAATGTATGCTTCTGTGATAAATTAATATATGTTGATGCTCATATTTACCTGTGGAAGTGGAATGCAAGAATTGTGATATTGGTTGTTGATGGGACGATCACAAAGTAAGAAACTTTTTATCCCAAATATTTCAACACAAAATAATTGTGGCCGGACACAACAACGACCACATGTGACTTTGATTTTCTGTCACGTCAGCTTTCTCTCTTTCACGACCTAGTGCGACTTATTTGTCCCAACAAAACGACCTAGTGCGGCCTAATTAATTTTTTTATTCAATAAAAAACATTTTATTTAATAAGAAAAATATTACATAAAAAAACAGTTCATAAAAAAAATAACATTAAATAAAAAATATTACATAAAAAAGACATTACATAAAATAAAAAACATTACGAAACATAATAATAATAATAAATAGTAAAACTTAAACACTTAAACTCGCGGATTATCAAAGTGTGGCATTTCAATGGTGCTTCATGCGGGACTTTGTTTCAAAATTTTCCAACATTCATATTATTCAAAATCCACATGACGAAGAGTGCAATATTCAAGTGCGGCTTCTTGATAAAGAGTGTCTTCAGAAGTCTCAACCGGATGTCAACGTACGACGTTTCCGTAAATCAAAGTAAATCGACAAACTTTAGGAAGAATCGCACTTTTTCATTCGATTCGACCAGCGAATGAAGTGGGTCAACTTTTTATCTTCGGCCAAAAACTTTTTCTCGCAGGTCGAGCTTTCGACCAAAAAAGTGAAATGTATTCTCTTATCTAAGCTTCTTCCCTGTGCATTAGCTCCCCCATGGTAGATGGCTCAAGCACGCCCGGTTCCACGAAATGATTGAGAACTACGACGGGGTTGAAATGCATTTGGTTCTTTGTCTTCAACATAACCTGTTTTTCGATCACCCATTTTCGTATGAAAGTACTCAACTACCTCCGACCAAAACCTTTTCGACTTATGATGTCGACCTGGACGAGAATTCTCCAAAACGTGTACCATGCTTCGCACAAAGCTATCGCCTCCTCGGTAGTACACGAAATTTGAGAACTCATTATTTTAGATGGTATAAAAATTGTAGTTTGGAGAACTGTGAGTTTAATGTGTGTGAAAAATGGTTGAATAAATGGTTTTTATATGGATAAAAATTTTAAAAAAGAAAAAAAAATTAATCCAAAGGTAACATTTTGGATTATTTGTAAACACATGTTCACAATCAATCACAACCCATCGTAGAAACAACCTAATTGGTGAAGTCGGTTTAGCCGACTCGGTCGCCGCAACGGGCCGAAAGAGAGCGACGTAGGTCGAAATCGGTCGCGACCCTTACCGTTGCGTCCAGCCTGAAGGATAAATAGATAATTTATTTATTGCGGCATCTTGTAGGTCTGATGTTCTTGGTCAGTTCATGCCATTAGTCAGGAATGATTGGACTCAATCAGAAGTAGCTCGACTCTTCTCTGTCATAAAGGTATATCGATGGAAAAGTTTCACATATAAAACAAAATTTGTGAAATTGCACCTTCCCGATAAGGTCACATATTGGAAACAGCATACCCCGTATTTGCCTATACGCTAAACTTTTCTTGATCAAGATTGTGGAACTTATAACAAAAAAGTGGAGGGCTTATTTAATCCTCGATCATATACAAACCTAACTTACTAAAGCTTCAAACTGAAGATACTCAGTGAAGCTCCCAAAAGATGATCACGCCTGCTCTCAATGAACTTCTGCCTGAACTCGTCAAAATTTCCTTCTTTTATTGCTTCTCTAATCAAGTGCGAAAGAACGACAAATAATGATGTGTGTTATGTCTGCAAGAACAAAGCAAACTTAGATATATTGATACAAGTGATAATTGGATGCCTTCATATAAAACCGGTCATTAGAGGTAGTATTTATTGGATAACAGGCCAAACAGGTAGAATACATAATGAGAAGATATACATGACGAGTCAAAAGTTCTAACATGTATTGTAGTCAAATGGTTACACCATCTTAAGTTATGTTCTTAGAAAAGATAATTTAGAACCTTCTGTATTGTAAAATTTATAATCATGTTTATTACTCCCAATTACTTAGTGGTCAGCTCATTCATAAACGTTTTGACCCGTATAAAAATTTGTTAGTTTTGACCCGTTATCCAACCACGTGCCTCATCCATTTTGCTACTTATTACTAAAAACAACAACAAATGATTGTAGGAAAATGTTTTTACATTTCAAGAAGAATCGGAGCCAGCATTTCATGGACATTAAGCAGATGATTGATGTACGCTTTTGTATGGTTTTGGCATGTGTAGCAGTTGCACCCACTAACAATTCGTGATGCATCTTTTCTGCAAACAAAACAAACAACTGTTAGCAAGGCTATAAACTATGCTTCACACATTTTCGATAGAGAAGGCAATTTTATACATTGGAAACGAATAGTTTGGATTGAGTTAATATCAAAATGGGTCATCGGGTGAAAGTCATCCAAACCTTCGAATGTTTTCTTAGAGATTTAAGTTTATCACTGTGGTTTGATGACAAAATCGTTTATGCAGTCGGAACTAACACATCAATTATTAGTTACATATCACAAATTCAATGGGAAAAAATGTTTGTGGGTCAACCATACCTATAAACAGTTTCTTTAAGATTAATCTTAATGCGGTCACCAACCATAGCACTTAGTTTAGGATCCTACACATGATTAAACTTTCCATCAAGTGGAAAAGTAAGTGCAAAGCCTCCAAGGGTCAGGTGGTAAATATACCTGTCAAAATCATCAAAATAGCTTTCAGTTGACTAAAGAACAACAAGAATAACAAAATGGGTACAAGTACTAACACACTCATTTCATCTCATGACAGCGAAATAGGTACCAGCATCTTATGGAGCTTGGAAGAGTGAATCTACCATACCCTTACCTCTGGTAATATCTTGTTCGGGTTTCTTGGTTCGGATTTGTTTGGGCAGTTATGGTAAAATGGTGATAACTCATTCATTAACCGTTGGATCGTGCTGATATATTTTATGGTGGTTCTACATATGTCAAGGTACAATCTAACCTGAGGGATCTTTGATTTAAGGTTTTAATATCGAGTTACAAATTTTTCAAAACTGCTGCAGAAAAATAGTTTATGGTGAATAGATAATTCGTTTATTATATGTTGCTCAAAAGAAGTTGTTGTCCAAATAATTTTTAGGGTTTATTGAAATGTTTAATTTCTCAAAGCCCTATGAGTATTGATGTTTCAAGCTGTGATGATTAAAAAGAAAATTTGTTTTTGGGGTTTTTGAAAAGAAACCTTATATATGGCTGTGATGTTTGCTGAGTTTGTTGCTACTGTGGTCCGTAGCATGAATTAAAGTTATATTATTCCAATACTACCAAGAAGAAAGAATCACATGATGGTATTTGTTGGAAAATGAAGCAACATGTTGATAAAGGTAGTATATGAAAGTGAAGCAACAGTTGCTCACTTATCTTTTGGGTTATCATTCTTACGATCATCTGATTTATCGCTTCCATAAAATGAAAACTTGCTACTCATCGGTCACATCAATTTTTATGGTACCTACCTTGTATTCCTCCGTTAAAGACTATTGTCGTGACAGGTGAACACCTAATAAACACTCATTTGCAAACAGACTTCTGCAATCTCAGCCTCTGAAGTCTTAATCTTTGGGTCAGCCACTAAATTTATTTCATCCCAGTTCTGATAAGGCCCTCCTTCAGAAAAGAACAAACCCAAACTGTAAATCAAGTAAAGAAACATAATAGTTTAGTCGACGTCAAGACGTCTACCAACTCCCCTAACTATCTTTTTTTGGTTTATAAAACTGGAGTACTGGATACAATGAAATTACAACTCTAAAGCCTATTCTTAGATTTTTATTGACGACGATTTATTCAAGACATGGATTCTTAATAGTTATTCAATAGTAGAATTCAATAAAATAACTTCAATGATATTACAAACGTCTAACATAATATTATAATTAAAAAATCACATTTGAGATTTCAATGAAAATTAAAATGAAGGTATGTGAGTACCAGGTCAAGGGATGGTACATGACATTTGATTAGAATATCTCTTGGAGTCTGAATTATTAGTCATGTAAAGATTTCACAAGACCATGGGCCAATGGATCTCACTGACACGACACAATACAGACCAATGGATGGTGAGAAACACGGGTTTGTTATAGCTGAGGTTGTGACCGCTTCTCTGGGCTTGTTGACCAACTTTGAGGATGTTTATAAGTTATGGGCTTTTATCGCAAGATTCCTTAATCTTTTGTTATCAGAGAGTATGGACTTTCGACTGTAATTAAAGATGAAAATGAAGAATATAGTTAGATACCTATTTTATAACAAACCTTGGATACCTATTTTATAACAAACCA
>JANFOE010003244.1:0-58203 GCA_025667525.1 Glebionis coronaria | reverse complement strand
ATATATATATATATCTATATACGTATATATATATATATACGTATATAAATGTACGTATATTTATATATATACGTACATTTATATACGTATATATATATATATATATATGTATATAAATGTACGTATAGATATATATATATATATATATATATATATATATATATATATATATATATATATATATATATATATATATATATATATATATATATATATATATATATATATATATATATATATACATATATATATATATACATATATATATATACATATATATATATATACATATATATATATATATATATATATATATATATATATATATATATATATATATATATATATATATATACACATATATATATATATATATATAATATATATATATTTATCATGTTTATAGTTTTATAACTTATAAAACTTAACAAGTTACCATTTTTATAAAATGTCCAGTTATTTATCATTGTACATATTTATATAAATTTATTATATAAGTTAGTGGGTTTTAATTTATATTTTATACTATTAAATTTTGAGTGCTTATATAATAGTATTATACTTTAATTTCCAAAATCTGATTTTTATCTTCACTTTCACCAAAACTGTCATATCTAGAGTTCTGTATGGAGATAGAAGCTCAAATTTTTATCACATAAACTAAATGATATGTGCTTCATTTAACTCTTCTATAGATACTGTTGAATCATCTTCTAAGTATTTTCTAAAAATCGTCCAAAACAGTGAACTCAGATTTGTATCTTAAACTTGTTTTGATCATATCTTACTCATTACAATGATTCCATTGCATGGCCAACTCTCACATGTGTACAAGACCCATAGCTTACTGTAAATCCATTAATCTATGCCATTTTTATCAGTTCACCATTTGATTCTTTACTGTTTTATACAGCCACCATTTTTAAGCAAGATTTTAGCCTTGTTTCATATAGTTTTTCACCTTTTTAATCATGTTTATCAACAACAAATCCCCACATAACATTTTTATCATCATATAATCATCATATACATATACAATAGGAAATAAAATACATGTTTACATAATCAAAATAACAAGAATATGAGGAGGACAATCTTTATACCACCAAGTTGATGTAGGTTATGATTTGGACATGGTTTTTGATGGAGAAACTTGTGGATAACCATGACCATCTTCAAGACCACCATTCTTCATAGACTCCTTTTGGAAAATCATCCCCAAGACACCATGAATACTCCTCCTTGGATGTTATAAGCACCACCAATCAATAGGGTTTCAAGAGGGCTTCAACATATATGTAAATAACATAGGCTTTGTGGTTGAATCAAGATCAAAGGGTGGTGTTTTTGTGTTAAAGTGGACGACCAAAATGGGGAGTAGAGAGGAAATTGTAGTTGTTTGCATGTTGAAAGTGGAAGCTAATGGTTTAGCTAGTTGGTTTTGATGAGATGGTAGCTTAACTTGTAAGCCTAAGTGACAAGTGTTAATCTTAGCTTACAAGTTGACACAAAATATGGTGTAGTGGTGTTGTGTGGCTAGTTAGGGCCGGTTTTGAGTGGGGGTGGGACAAGTGTCCCACTTGTCTCATCCCCATTTATTTACGGGTACTCCTCGATTCTAGTTTCCTCGATTTGCGTGCCCTCGGGTCGTTTTACGAAAAACGTTTTTATAAATTATGAATCAACGTCACAAAACGAATCCAATAAAAATTGTCTCATCAAAAATGGAGTTCGAAAACATAAATACGTAATCCTAGGGTTTTCGGTTTAGTCGTAAAGGACGTTAAAATAAAATCGTAAGTCCTAATCTCTTCTCGTAAATTTGTGAGTTTATGAACCAACACAAATTTAAAACTCCAAAATAATATTCACGGACAAATTTATTTTCTGAAATGTCGGACTGTCACCAAAACGGTGTATGTAAACGTAAGCACGTAACGTTGAATCCTCCGGTTTAGATGTAGTCGATGCTACTCCAAGACGTAAATCCAAATTTCTTCCCAAAAATATGTGAGTTCATAAAATAATATTTTCAAATAAATATTGAGAATAAAATATTGATCATAAATTGACGGATTGTCACAGCATTTACCCCTAAACAGGATCTTTGTCCTCAAAGATCATCTTACCTTACTACTCGCTTCTTATAGAGTTAAAATGAAATGATTGTTGAAATTAGGATCTGATTTTTGACTACCGGTAGTGGGCAAGAGGTTATGTGAATATGAAATGTAGATCTTGAAGTGCTAAATGGGTAGCGAGGTTATGCCACAATTTTTAACCTTAGAAAAATGAATTCATGATCTGACAAATCATGGGATATAAGTCCCCGTTGTATGGGACCATTGAGATGATGTAAAAGATTGGTTTGAAAGGCATATAAGCTGGATCTACCCTAGGACTTCAAGAACTGCGTAAATTATGATTCGTATATCAAACTTGATGGAATATCTATCAAGTGAGAATCTGATTGTTCCTTAGTAAAGTTTAGATCGGCGAAAAGTTGCATTCATCAAAAACCCGTGAACATCATGGATAGAGAAAGTAAGTCAACATTTAGCCTGATCTTATTCCCGTAGTTATGCTTAAAAATGGTGGCTGTATAAAACAGTAAAGAATCAAATGGTGAACTGATAAAAATGGCATATATATATATATATATATATATATATATATATATATATATATATATATATATATATATATATATATATATACATATATATATATATAT
Source organism: Glebionis coronaria (assembly GCA_025667525.1). NCBI lineage: Eukaryota > Viridiplantae > Streptophyta > Magnoliopsida > Asterales > Asteraceae > Glebionis > Glebionis coronaria. The sequence goes on along the minus strand of JANFOE010003244.1, from coordinate 55,469 downwards.
ATATACATATATATATATACATATATATATATATACATATATATATATATATATATATATATATATATATATATATATATATATATATATATATATATATATATATATATATATATATATATATATATATATATACATATATATATATATATATATATATATATATATATATATATATATATATATATATATATATATATATATATATATATATATATATATATATATATATATATATTTATCATGTTTATAGTTTTATAACTTATAAAACTTAACAAGTTACCATTTTTATAAAATGTCCAGTTATTTATCATTGTACATATTTATATAAATTTATTATATAAGTTAGTGGGTTTTAATTTATATTTTATACTATTAAATTTTGAGTGCTTATATAATAGTATTATACTTTAATTTCCAAAATCTGATTTTTATCTTCACTTTCACCAAAACTGTCATATCTAGAGTTCTGTATGGAGATAGAAGCTCAAATTTTTATCACATAAACTAAATGATATGTGCTTCATTTAACTCTTCTATAGATACTGTTGAATCATCTTCTAAGTATTTTCTAAAAATCGTCCAAAACAGTGAACTCAGATTTGTATCTTAAACTTGTTTTGATCATATCTTACTCATTACAATGATTCCATTGCATGGCCAACTCTCACATGTGTACAAGACCCATAGCTTACTGTAAATCCATTAATCTATGCCATTTTTATCAGTTCACCATTTGATTCTTTACTGTTTTATACAGCCACCATTTTTAAGCAAGATTTTAGCCTTGTTTCATATAGTTTTTCACCTTTTTAATCATGTTTATCAACAACAAATCCCCACATAACATTTTTATCATCATATAATCATCATATACATATACAATAGGAAATAAAATACATGTTTACATAATCAAAATAACAAGAATATGAGGAGGACAATCTTTATACCACCAAGTTGATGTAGGTTATGATTTGGACATGGTTTTTGATGGAGAAACTTGTGGATAACCATGACCATCTTCAAGACCACCATTCTTCATAGACTCCTTTTGGAAAATCATCCCCAAGACACCATGAATACTCCTCCTTGGATGTTATAAGCACCACCAATCAATAGGGTTTCAAGAGGGCTTCAATATATATGTAAATAACATAGGCTTTGTGGTTGAATCAAGATCAAAGGGTGGTGTTTTTGTGTTAAAGTGGACGACCAAAATGGGGAGTAGAGAGGAAATTGTAGTTGTTTGCATGTTGAAAGTGGAAGCTAATGGTTTAGCTAGTTGGTTTTGATGAGATGGTAGCTTAACTTGTAAGCCTAAGTGACAAGTGTTAATCTTAGCTTACAAGTTGACACAAAATATGGTGTAGTGGTGTTGTGTGGCTAGTTAGGGCCGGTTTTGAGTGGGGGTGGGACAAGTGTCCCACTTGTCTCATCCCCATTTATTTACGGGTACTCCTCGATTCTAGTTTCCTCGATTTGCGTGCCCTCGGGTCGTTTTACGAAAAACGTTTTTATAAATTATGAATCAACGTCACAAAACGAATCCAATAAAAATTGTCTCATCAAAAATGGAGTTCGAAAACATAAATACGTAATCCTAGGGTTTTCGGTTTAGTCGTAAAGGACGTTAAAATAAAATCGTAAGTCCTAATCTCTTCTCGTAAATTTGTGAGTTTATGAACCAACACAAATTTAAAACTCCAAAATAATATTCACGGACAAATTTATTTTCTGAAATGTCGGACTGTCACCAAAACGGTGTATGTAAACGTAAGCACGTAACGTTGAATCCTCCGGTTTAGATGTAGTCGATGCTACTCCAAGACGTAAATCCAAATTTCTTCCCAAAAATATGTGAGTTCATAAAATAATATTTTCAAATAAATATTGAGAATAAAATATTGATCATAAATTGACGGATTGTCACAGCATTTACCCCTAAACAGGATCTTTGTCCTCAAAGATCATCTTACCTTACTACTCGCTTCTTATAGAGTTAAAGCCATGTGGGTATTTCCTCCACATTCGGTCTTTTCTCACAAGTGCAATTCATTACAATACGCGAGTTTCATCAAGCATAACTACGGGAATAAGATCAGGCTAAATGTTGACTTACTTTCTCTATCCATGATGTTCACGGGTTTTTGATGAATGCAACTTTTCGCCGATCTAAACTTTACTAAGGAACAATCAGATTCTCACTTGATAGATATTCCATCAAGTTTGATATACGAATCATAATTTACGCAGTTCTTGAAGTCCTAGGGTAGATCCAGCTTATATGCCTTTCAAACCAATCTTTTACATCATCTCAATGGTCCCATACAACGGGGACTTATATCCCATGATTTGTCAGATCATGAATTCATTTTTCTAAGGTTAAAAATTGTGGCATAACCTCGCTACCCATTTAGCACTTCAAGATCTACATTTCATATTCACATAACCTCTTGCCCACTACCGGTAGTCAAAAATCAGATCCTAATTTCAACAATCATTTCAGGTCTCGCGGGTCGAGTATTTTGCAAGGTTAGGTTCGCCATCATAGGAAACCTTAAACCTAAAAGACATGTCCAACTCACAATTTGGCACTTCAAGATCTACATTTCATATTCACATAACCTCTTGCCCACTACCGGTAGTCAAAAATCAGATCCTAATTTCAACAATCATTTCAGGTCTCGCGGGTCGAGTATTTTGCAAGGTTAGGTTCGCCATCATAGGAAACCTTAAACCTAAAAGACATGTCCAACTCACAATGGGTGTATGTCGGGTGTCTTTATCTCAACTCCTGCTTACAGATGCTCTAATATTTAGATTCTAACAAGATTCGATCTCGATCCTAATACGATAATTATCAATGATAATCTCTTCAAAGGAAAACGATTATACGGTCTATTACCAAAGGTCAATCATTCAAACATAAAACAGCACTTATATTACTTTGTATCGTTACTTTACCTCGTCCCTTCGATTGGGGTGGTACATAGTACTCTCATCAAGGTTCGTTCTCAATGATTTCTGAGCAAATCTCTAGAAATTCGATGCGAAGCGAGGATCTTGATAAAGATGTTTGATACATGCACACTATGTTTACATAACTCTTTTGCATTTATCATTAACGGGAATGATATTAGCAGATTTGGTCAGTCTGTCGACGATGACTCAAATCGAATCAAATTCAGATGATGACCTTTGCAATAGCTAGACGTTTACTAATGTATGAGGCGGTGTCTGACCTCATAATTTGCCATTAGTACAACTTCTTCAAACAAAGATACTTTTAGTCAAAAATGACATACATATAATACTTATACTTACAAATTCCAACACAACGATATTTCACAATCCTTCATATTTAGGAAACCATAAGTGGTCTTTAAAACATTTAACGCTATTGGCTTCTCAATTTTAATGGTTCACATTAGACGCGAACTCCATTTATTATCTATATTATCCTTTTTACAAACATCATTTATTTTTATATTGTTCGGCAATTTAGTTTGCACAATCATTATTAAGAAATATATCTTAATTGAATCTTTATACTTTCTATATAATATGTCAGTAATTACGTTCACCTTTCTTCATATTTTCTAAGTTTTAATTCTATCTCAACTATTGTTTTTATCTGTTTTACTCAATCTGACGTCTAAAGCGTCGATAATTATTACAACTAATTAAATAATAAACATTTAAATTTTATGAAACATAACGTAAAAATTTTAAATTTCTTAGTTCGACCAATTATATAAAATGTTCAAAATAAATTTGAATTTAATTAACAAGATTTTTGTTGATTTATCGAAAATATTTAATAAGATTCGTAAATGTTCGAAAAACCTTTGTTTATACTTTAGTCAAATTTTTCTTAGTTGAAAAGTAAAAAAAAAAATTTCCGTTTCAAATTTCAAGTTATGGTTTAAATGTTTTCCTCAATTCTTCTAGGTTGTCTAGAAGTATACACAAACATTTACCCCTAAACAGAAGTTTAGTTAAATGGTTTGTGTATAAGGGAATAATCCCTAAAAATCCTTTGTTAAAACATTTGTCAAAATATATTTGCACTTTCTTTTTAGTATAACCCAAAGTCTTAAATGACTTCTAATTTTTGAAGAGTCAATTTATATTCCATTATCTATTAATCACACGGTTAAATCATGTAAAGGTTTAAGTCTTTAATCTCATGTTATGTATTCAAGGTACAAGTTTTTGTTGTTCGGCCAATTCAGTGCAAACTATAAATAATTATTAACTCATTCTTATTCTTATAAACAAACAAATGGTCCTTAATGATCACGAGCATGAATTTATCAAATTACAGCCTACACACGTGATTCACCAAATTTATGAATACTACATGTGCATTGTCAAGCCAAACGACATCACGTGAAACTCATAACGTTCATTACAAGTACCGGATGTAGTGATTGGAATACATAATCTTTTTCGTAGATGCGAAGTTGATGATAACCATGCCATGGATCAAAAACCTGGTAAATGATCGAACAAATCTTCCTTTTCGAGTTATGGATATTGTTTTCGATTGTCAATTTACTCAGTTCACAGTAATCTATAAATATAAGGAATGATAACACCATAGCTCTTCAGGATGACAGGCTCGGTATAATAAAATATTTCTCCGACAACTCTCTCAGTTGTACGGTAATTCCTTTAATTTAGATGGTACTGACGTATAATGCACAAGCCACAGGTGCAGCACCGGAATATAATCAATACCAATTTCAATCTGCCTTAATGGCAAAAGTCTAGGTAATTCACCAATAATACCTCCTAAAGTTTCAGATAACCTAAACATCTTTTAAAAAATACATATTAGGTTCCTTCTAGATTATAATATCTATGACTAATTCACAACCATTTACGGTATAATTTCAAGTCAAAATGCGGGATATGGTCATCCATCAAGAATTATTTAGATCACTTTTGATAATCAACATCTTATCTTTTAAGGGAATTCTACTCGAGTTCCCATTAATTAAGACAATGTCGTCATGTCATAATCAATCAATCCATTCTACTGGCACTATCAACTTTCCAGTTTCATTACCGTCGATAAGATGTGAAATTCTCAAAAGACTAATAACAATTCATAATCTTTCACAAATTCAAGGATATGTGGAGACACAACTACCATTAAAAGAGTAAGGTCAACGCATAATTTATGCGAGTGAATTTCAAATCAGATACAGACGAAAACATTTAACGAATATGAATATATCCCATGTTTTCATTATTTGAGTACGCATTCGAAAGCTCCTCGGATCGTTACCCAGGTCATTCGAATGAAATCAAATCATAAGAAATGATAGGAACGTCAATACATCCAGTCGGGTATCAACACTCGGTAATTAGATACTTTTCCTAAGAATCTCACTACGGGAGAATTGGACAAGAAAGAATTGTCAATTGTCAAATAAGACAACTTCCACAGATGAGTAAATTCGACTCAGAAAAATTAGCTACAGGCACATATGTAGGTGTCCTTAACACTATGTCCTTATTTTTCACTTCTTGCAGATCTCTTAAAATTTAATCTTTCGCAATCTTCAAAGAAAATGTAGTGCTTATTCATTAGTTTTATGGTGACTACTAATCAGCCTTGCATGGTCCATTCCAAATTGTATGTAGGCGCGCAACTATATACAATTTCAAGATTAACGATGCAATACTCAGTTCGTCAAAATTTTATCATCATGTTTATAATAAAAACATTTTCATGCTTAATTCTTAAATAAGAATCAAAAATGTATTTACAAAGATTTTCTTTGTTATGGAAATAATTAATTTTCCGAAGCCTTTCATAAACAACTTTATTTCGATAACAATCACTTATAAATCTCACTTTGAATAATCCTTATGGTGATGAAAATTAAATTTTCTCAAAGGATACCGTTTTAACTTTATAAAACAAGGTGTGATCTGCAAAAGAGTGATGAAAGCTTGTTCACCAAGAATTAACTACGATATGATAGGAAATGAGCTTAGCCAAATAATCATGAGGTTCATGACCTTGATGGCACTCAAAAAGAATAATTCACAACGTAACTCAATTCGAGATGAGTACTTGTTCAATGGTTGCATCACTAATGCGAGCATCAGGATGAAGCAATAAAAAGATAGATAACATCGATACATGTAGAATTTAGCAATCAAAGGTAGTCTTTTCATTAATCACAAACAAGTCAAAATTGTACCGTAACACATTACGTGTCACTATGTCATACAATTCTCAGAACTCATCCTACCAACTGATATCTCAGTTAAGTTAGGGATTTTTAAAAGATACCATAATGAATACTAATCTACAAGAGTCATTAGGTGTCCCACCTGTCCCGGAAGATCCATCGGTCCCAATTCAGAAGAAGATTTCTTCAATTTATTTATTGGACACTGGGCATCCTCGTTAGTGGACAATGGCCTAGGAACAACCCTAACACAAATTAACAATCATTTAAAACCCTATAATTCAATCACAGAACTTAACGACTTCCTCTTAACAATCTCATATTCAATACGAGTTAAATTTTACTTAATTCAAGTTTCAATCAACTTATACTCAATGCGATATCCTACCTCATTTCCCAATACTTTCAACCTTATTCTTAGACCTTAAAAGGGCAATAAAAGCTCGATATGATCAACACTTAATTTCCAATCCTGTAGCTCTTACAACAACAATTATCAAATGAGTCACTAGTATGAGATGACTCATACATTCAATTAGACTTCTCGGAAAGGTACTAGTGGCATGAGGCTTTTGGGTATAGGCTCCAATTACAGCCTCAAGTGCAACATTCACCCTGTCGATTTCAATTTAAGAATTGGATGACAACGAATCAGATGACATCTTTCTAGGTGGTAACGTTTTGTCAAACTCCACTTTAAGAAAAGATCGTCATGACATCGATATCAGATTTAATCTCACCAATTCTTTTTCAATATCACAATCAACTACTATCTACATTTCTACGAATATCAACCATTTGTTGGGATCATAAATATCCACAACTTGGTTTAGATCTAGGATAGCTAGAATTCCTACGAGAATAGCTTCGATTAATTTACTAGGGGATTTAGGGTTTCTTGTGACAATCTACGTCGTATAAATATCTCGTATATGTATTGAAATAATCATCAAACAATCACGTAATAAAATTACATCATATATATATATAATCCAAGTTATACATATATATTAAAATAACACTTCTCAGTCTGGCCTTGTCGGTAACTCGGGAATTCTTCGGTACCAAACTGTAACACCCCCAAATTTATACAACTCAATACAGCGGAAGACTAGTTGGTGTTACGGGTTAGCACATTACTCACATCATAGATAACGCATAAAAATCGCGTCGTTTATTAATAAAGCATTTCCATTCATAAATATCAAAGTTACATAGGTCCCAAGTCATATTATTTCATACAAAGTTTTACAAAGTATTTGAATGGAAAATATTGTTTAGGTGCGGGCCATGAATTCTTGTCGTCTTCCCGAGAATTACCTTCAAGTACCTGAGACAAAACATGTTAAAAGAAAAGGTCAGCGATAACGCCGAGTAAATTCATAGAGTTTAATAAAATCCATCAATATATATATACGTATAAAGTTATTACTGAAAATCATTTTGTACAAATCATTTTAATAGGCCATAAAATAGCCAAAGTCATTTTATACAAATCTTCATCAAAATCATAATATAGGCGTTTGCCTTAAAAATCATCATACGACCCAATGTCGTAAAAACATCATACAATACGTCTTATGACGTTGTATAAAAGTAAAAACCGTTATATGAATATGGTTATGCAAACCAAAACACAAACATAATATCAATAGTATGACCCTGTATTGCTAGTCAGGCAATACATCGTAATTCGGAGCGTCTAGTAGTATTTCGTTAGTTTTGGATTATTATAAGTCGCATGACATTGTTACCTTACTAAACCAACAACGGGTAGCTAACCCGATACTCAATTTGCTAATCTAAAGTAGCGTGTCGTCACAAAGGTCACGCTATGGAAATCTTCTCATACATAAATTCGCTTACCAATCAATGTGGCACGACAGGGATCAACCATCAAGGCGCGAACTGGGGTGATCGTCCCCAAATAGTACTATTAAATGCATAAGCGTCTACCAAATCCCGGTAGTTCACAATTCATGCTAATGGGACTTTTAGTGACATAACCTAACTTTAATAATCCATTTTATTTCATCTATCGGGTCCTTTAATCATTTATCGGGTCATACATTCGGGTCATACAATCATTCGGGTCCAAATCAATAAACAAACAATCGGGACAAATGGTGTCCTATTTTATAAAAACTAACATGTTATCTCCCTCGCGGGTTTATAAAACATTTATAAAAACATTTAAAAGAGTGCGAGGCTATGAACTCACGTTGATGTGGGAAGGCGGGTTATCGGCAACTCGGACGTACGGTACGTGCTTCAATCACGGAAACCTTGACAAATAATACTCGTCTTAGACTCATGTCCAATGACTTTATAAAAATAACAATTATGTATACATATGATGATTATTTATATATGATGATCAAGTGGGTTTACATATTCTCGTTTACTCATTCTAGTGTTATATGTCGATAACTTTTATACTAGTTTACTAGTTTTACCTATTTACGTGTTTTAGGTCCAATAAGCCTATTATAAGTTTATTAACTTGTATTAATCCATTTCATACTTATATTATCAGTATTTAAACTTTCAATTTGGGCCCAAATGGGTTAAGTCCAATAAGTCCTTTTTATAAGGGTTTAACTTATTTAGTCCAATTATTAGTCCAATATGTTTACTTAACTCGTTAATGCCCGTATGTCCTATAGTTCGGGTTTTATCGGTTTTTACTTGTTATACATGTTTATATATCAGTATATAAGTTTTATAAATTTTACATTAGACGGGTCCAACCATCTAAGTTTTATTTAACAAAAACGTTAATTTTACGGTATTAGCCGAAAAAGTCGTAAAAATCATGTTTATAGTTTTATAACTTATAAAACTTAAAAAGTTACCATTTTTATACAATATCCACTTATTTACCATTGTACATATTTATATAAATGTATTATATAAGTTAGGGGGTTTTAATTTATATTTTATACTATTAAATTTTGAGTGCTTATATAATAGTATTATACTTTAATTTTCAAAATCTGATTTTTATCTTCACTTTCACCAAAACTGCCATATCTAGAGTTCTATATGGAGATAGAAGCTCAAATTTTTATCACATAAACTACATGATATTTTCTTCATTTAACTCTCCTATAGCTACTGTTGAATCTTCTTCTAAGTATTTTCTAAAAATCGTCCAAAACAGTGAACTCAGATTTGTATCTTAAACTTGTTTTGATCATATCTTACTCATTACAATGATTCCGTTGCATGGACAACTCTCACATGTGTACAAGACCCATAGCTTACTGTAAATCCATTAATCTATGCCATTTTTATCAGTTCACCACTTGATTCTTTACTGTTTTATACAGCCACCATTTTTAAGCAAGATTTTAGCCTTGTTTCATATAGTTTTTCACCTTTTTAATCATGTTTATCAACAACAAATCCCCACATAACATCTTTATCATCATATAATCATCATATACATATACAATAGGAAATAAAATACATGTTTACATAATCAAAATAACAAGAAGATGATGAGGACAATCTTTATACCACCAAGTTGATGTAGGTTATGATTTGGACATGGTTTTTGATGTAGAAACTTGTGGATAACCATGACCATCTTCAAGACCACCATTCTTCATAGACTCCTTGTGGAAAATCAGCCCCAAGACACCATGAATACTCCTCCTTGGATGTTATAAGCACCACCAATCAATAGGGTTTAAAGAGGGCTTCAACATATATGTAAATAACATAGGCTTTGTGGTTGAATCAAGATCAAAGGGTGGTGTTTTTGTGTTAAAGTGGACGGCCAAAATGGGGAGTAGAGAGGAAATTGTAGTTGTTTGCATGTTGAAAGTGGAAGCTAATGGTTTAGCTAGTTGGTTTTGATGAGATGGTAGCTTAACTTGTAAGCCTAAGTGACAAGTGTTAATCTTAGCTTACAAGTTGACACAAAATGTGGTGTGGTGGTGTTGTGTGGCTAGTTAGGGCCGATTTTGAGTGGCGGTGGGACAAGTGTCCCACTTTTCTCATCCCCATTTATTTACGGGTACTCCTCGATTCTAGTTTCCTCGATTTGCGTGCCCTCGGGTCGTTTTACGAAAAACGTTTTTATAAAGTATGAATCAACGTCACAAAACGAATCAAATAAAAATTGTCTCATCAAAAACGGAGTTCGAAAACGTAAATACGTAATCCTAGGGTTTCCGGTTTAGTCGTAAAGGACGTTAAAATAAAATCGTAAGTCCTAATCTCTTCTCGTAAATTTGTGAGTTTATGAACCAACACAAATTTAAAACTCCAAAATAATATTCACGGACAAATTTATTTTCTGAAATGTCGGACTGTCACCAAAACGGTGTATGTAAATGAAAGCACGTAACGTTGAATCCTCCGGTTTAGACGTAGTCGATGCTACTCCAAGACGTAAATCCAAATTTCTTCCCAAAAATATGTGAGTTCATAAAATAATATTTTCAAATAAATATTGAGAATAAAATATTGATCATAAATTGACGGATTGTCACACCTCACATATTCTATAAAGTTGACATGATGGTTTAATTGGTTAGTGGGTCTAAGTTACCACTATGGTCCAGGTCGAAAAGGGTTTAGACGAGTAATGTTTAATTGCTTTGTGACAGGAAGTGTGCATATATCTCTACTAGCATACTTGGAGTTATTGGACAACCGCAATTTTGGAAGGCAAGAAAAGCCATTGTTAAGTAAGTTCTCACTTTTAATTGCATTTGTGGAACATAATATTTCTACGTAGTTTAAATCTTTATATGAAACGTTTTACAAATTGTACAAAAGCTGCACAATTTTTAGGAGTATATGCAGTTTAAGTAAGCCCGCTACAAACACTCCCTTAACTACTGCAAACAAACTTTGTTCTGACCTATTTAACTATAATTTAATACTAATAGGAAGCTTTCATTTTTTCACTTCATTTTCTTTTTGTTATAGTAGATTAAGAAGGACTAAGCAGGTGCAGACAATTTATGATTATATATCAAGAATGATGTGGGGATAATGATGTGGGGATATTGTGTTTTGTAGGATTCATACCCATCGCTTAAGATCAAGAAAGAGAACTTAAATTAAAAATCTGGTGTGTGGTTATGGATGCTGCAATTATTTTCTACATTCGTTTAAGTTGTGTTCGAGACAACCTGCAGCGTTAGTCTGTAACACCAGTTTATTATTTTTTCGATGCACTGGTAAATATGTGACGTGCCAATTGAGTTTGGCGCATCATCTAGGGCATAAGCTGAAAGGATGCGAGAAGTAGCGCAGAATATCATGCACCTTGGCGGAGAATAAAAGTGGAGCACACATTCTAGAAAGATCAACAAGTATTGTCCACCAAATTAAACTTAATGTTTACAACAAATAAACTTAAAGTTTTATGTATTAGGAGCTTTGATATGAAATTCAGTCCCTTTTTACGACTTGGCAGCTTTAGTTTGAGGTATAAAAAGTTCTGTTTTGTTTTATTTATCTTTCAGATTTGTAGCTTTATAACTTTTCTTGAAAATAAATTAACATGATTATGTACAATTACAAACACACACTTTTCATAAATTACCTCATAGATATTTGTGCAGTAAGTGTTTCGGTTCGACCCAAACTGGGTTGTTTTGACTATCCACCTTTTGGCTCAGGAGCTAACAGTCCTTTTATGCATATTTCATTTTCAGCTTGGCATATTCTACAAGGACTATCATCTCCAAAGATTTTCAGCTGACCACGGTTCATGTCAAGGCTGGGATTGAAGTTCTCAAAGGAGGGCGTTTTTATGTCTACGGGTTTCTGAAAAAGGAGGTCAAATATTAAATTTTCTCTTTTGAAATAAATCTCTTATTTCTGAAAAATAAAAATCTTCTTTTAACCTGTGTCATTCTATGGTTGGTCATTTAGGTGGGTATCATAACACTTCAAGTTTCAGAAACCACATGACTCGACCAAGTGAAATACCCTTATGGTCTGGCGCTGGTGAAAGATCTTGGTTAGTGTTAACTTCTTTCTTTTTCTGCATTTCTTCACAAGTCATTACACACTCACATTAAGGTCAGGAATAAGGAACGTGTTTGGTTTCAGATCCTATAACTCTATAAGGTTGTTAAAAGTTCAGGTTTGACGCTGTACCTTAATATGCATGTCATTAACAACAATTCTTTTTCACAGTTATTCTTATTGATTCTAATAATAGTCGAGTCCATCTACTTTGAATTTGAGGTTCTGCAACACTTGCTGATAAAATCCAACAATGCAGCTCGTCTACAAATCGTGTCGAAGGTAACAGACAAATAGAAGTCATTGTAGCACCTGTTTTTAGGTAAGATATTATACTAGGCTCTTATTGGAGGTTTGTTGCAAAATATAGAAAGTAAAACGTACGTTCTGTATAATATTTGGCAGAAAAAGAGATTGTTAAGGACTCGCGGTTAAACTTTGCTATATGATTAGCTTGAGTAACTTATGGTTTTCGAGTATTGTAATTCATACTGTATTTGTTTGGTATATTTAAAATTATGTAAGTAGGCCTGTTGGGTGATAGTTAGATTTATTTGGTTTATGAAATTTTTTGACATTTGATTAGTTTGAGTTATCGATTTCAGTATTAGGCTATGATATGTGCGTTGCATCTTTAACTCAGTGATATTTGATGGGTTATACTTACCTAAGATTAGGTAAACATTTTTTAGAACAGTTGGTGCTCTTTTTGACAATGTATGTATGTTTCTAAAAACGAGCATGAATGAAAGAGCAAATAAAAATGACATCCTTACCATTTGTTCCTAAAAACGAGCATGAATGAAAGAGCTAAAGGAATTTAAATAATAATTTTCTTTAATTTGTTTCCTATTTAGGAACGCATAGGAGATCCTATGGTGTGCCACTGGAGCTGCCTTTGTTGTGGAGTCTTCCCCCGATAATGACAAGGTTGCTGCTTACTTGAAGGTTTATTTGGATCTCTAATTTTTACACACCTTTAGCAGTTAGGTTATTTCCTTTGACATGTGTCGCCCATAGGGAAAAGTATTTATGAGATTGTTCTCATGCGCTTGGTGGCATTGGTGAACATATCAGTTTCGTTAGTTATCATCTTTTTCCTCTTTTATTTGATGTGATCAGTTCTTATTTAGTTCAAATGAAGTAAATTAGATCATTTTGATGTGATAGTTTATTAGTAAGTTAAAACTACAATCAAATTTTAGGTTTACATTAAATCGTCTTCAGATATGACTGTGTGTATGTATTATGTAACCATTGTGTATATTTCTGCTGGAAATGATGATAGTATTGGAACCTTATAAGTTGTTACTATCGACAAGATTGGGCAGACGACATTCAAGGGGTGGTTAGGGGAATGGTAGTTAGAGTTTGTTTTTTCTTTAAAACCTCTACCTTCTCAGTAACACTCTGAATAAGGCATACTTGAAAACCAGTTGTCTGGTCACTCTTTAATCCCACTACCACCCACCCAAAATTCCTTGAATGACATGTTTTTTCTCTGAGTTGAGTTCCCACAATGCAGTTAATCCAGTTGGACTTCATGGTAGATGGTACATTACATGTAATTTCTGAAACTGTTATGGGTATCGGATAAAGGGTCGAGCGTTAGACCTCTTTTGCATTCTACTACAAATAAGATTATTAGCGTTTTTCAAGACATTATCAGTTAGGAATCAGGAACTAATTTTCCTATTAGGTATGCAATAACTTTGCTACATCACGAAAGAAGTACACATGACCTAATACTGATTTATTGCATCACATTATCATGTAGGTTGCCAATGTATGATTACTTTGACTGTAGACTTGCTAAGCCATTATTATTGTCATCCTAAAATGGTTTACTTGAACCATAGAACTGCCAACACAATAAGGGTTAGTAAAGAAATATAGTCGCAACGTTAAATCCGGCTGCTGAGGCAGACCAATTCTCAGCCCAATAAAAAGCAGTAACCCAGATGGTCCCTGAAGCGGTACATTTAGGCCAGGTGGAACCGGAAGTCTAAATTGTCTATGGTTCGATGAGGATAATTACTATTGTGATGGTTTTTTGATATTATCTGTTTCACCAACGGTACCATGTGCTTGAAGCATCCCTAATTTGGAAAGTCTATTTCCCAAAGTACCATTTAATCCACTTCTACCATGATGAGGTAAAAGTTTACTTTTTATCCAATAATCTTTGATTTTTGCCACTCTCATTTCAGCATCTGTGATAGTAGGATTTGGTCCTGTAGTGGAAGGCATTTTGGGTTTTTTTAGAACACAATCACCGGTAAATTTGGAAGTATAATTTTGATTTCCGGATGGGAAAAATGAAGAAGGTGGATGAGAAGGTTCAAGTTCAACAACAATGTTGGGAGCAAACGTCACACTCGGAGGGGAACCTTTTTGGATTTTCGATGAAGCAACTTTCTAGACAATGAGACCAATATTAGCAGCAAATCGAGCTAGGCTTCTAGAGTACCCATGTTCAGCATGAAGGCCAATATTAGCAGCAAATCGAGCTAGGCTTCTAGACAATGAGATCAATTGAGATACATAAATTAAAAGCATCAAAATGAAATTACTTTTTTATTTTTAATTTTTTTTGGTTCGTAATCAGGTCAGACGCACTGCATATAGTACATAAACATAGTTAAATAACCGTTTCACACGCCTTTATATAAGCTTACATGTTGTGAAACTATTATAACGATTGTTGTGCAAACATGCACTAAACCAGTAACCTGGAAGATTAAACACAATATATAAATTAGGATAAGTTACATAACCTATATTGGCCGGTTCTAAGTGAATGTATTTATTTAAGCTGCGAGATGTGAACCTAGCCTATATTAACCTGTGATTTCTATATGCAGCGAGCTACTGTACAAGAGTTTGATATATAGGAGCAAAGGAGGAAGATGCAATGGACAAGCCATATGATACATGTAAAAAATATATTGTACTTCACCCTATTATTTTAGTCTTTGAGAAATATAATCAGGTTACGCAACTTAATGCACTTGATGAGCAGGCAACAAACACGCACCGTCTATCAAACAAAGAAATCTTATGTCTAATCTGATATACCAACCAATACTAATAAGCTACAAGCATGATGCAAAGAGGTACCACACACCAATTAAGACTAGCTGATACAAGTATGTACAAATGGCCATTAAAACAAAGTTGCGAAAACAAATGTATCACAACAGGTTCAATTTAAGAAGAAAAATACACTATCATGCTAAAAATATATCACAATTGCATTAGAAATGTTTTAACACATTAGAAAACGAATGTGCAAAACAAATGTCGTATCAGATGATATACATGGCACATGATACATAAATGGGACCCAATGAAAGTATCAAAATTCATTCCATTAAAATAGATTCAGAAGAAAGAAGAAGAATCTGACATTATCAATAAACCAATAACTATGAAAGGCGGCTTCTAAAGGGGGTGGCGCTAATGGTTTTATTATAAAAATGCTCGATTACTTCAAATGACTGTTTTACTTAGTCGATATGGATGGAAAGGAAGAAAGGCTGTTTTTGTTCACCGAGGTAAAAGAGGTGATCGAAGGATGTTTTTGTCCATCGAGGTGCAAGAGGAGGTAGAACAGATTCTTTCTCGGAGGGATGTTTTCACTAATCAAAATGCAAATAATATTTCAGGAGAGGTGAAGGTTTTGGTCGATAGGCAAAGAGCACAAACAAAGAAGGTGGAAACGAGTGCAAAAAGAGACGAGAAGAGGACAAAGATGGCTGCGAAAGCAATTTAAAGGTATAACCGTGACCCTGATTACAATTTCTTACATGAACGTATCTCCTTTCTCTTTGCGAAGTGTTTACGATCAGATATGGGGTTATTGACCAAAAGAGAGAAAAAAAATACATCAATAATCACATGTTATATAGTGGTTCTACT
This sequence comes from Glebionis coronaria, assembly GCA_025667525.1. Lineage (NCBI taxonomy): Eukaryota > Viridiplantae > Streptophyta > Magnoliopsida > Asterales > Asteraceae > Glebionis > Glebionis coronaria. Next base: position 39,342 of record JANFOE010003244.1, on the reverse strand, counting down.
AAGATTGCATAGTGTTTGAAATCTTGATTGCAGATGATCCCTATATATGATTACATAAAAAAATGAATAGTTTAGTTAAGCGCAATTTCATATAAAAAAATAAAAGAAATAGAAAGTCCAAACATGTTAAAAAGTGTGTTATACTAAGGAAATGAAAATCTATAGATGATAGGCTAACGGGGCGAGAATTCACTAGATATAAAGAAGGAAAAAAAAAATGCATTACTTAGAAATCACTAGAAATAAAGAAGGAAAATAAAAGGCATTACTTGCATGATGCGTGGGTCACAATTACTCAGTTTCGGCTAATTTAGTTTAGGATACGTCCATATTCACTGTGTATACTTGGTGGTATGTTCCTGATTATGGGTAATATCATTAGGTACATTATAAGTGGAATTATTATAGCAAGATGTTGCAGAGTGGCTGATGATATCTACTCAAATGTAGCAGATTGACAAGATTTGTATGATCACTTTGATTGTTTTCATGGGGTGCATTAATCTTAAAAACTATTGTATGTGGACTGTGGTCCATGATCTTTATGTGATCCATTATCTTCATGTGGTCCATGATCATTATTAGCCATTTTTACTTGATGAGGATTAGCCCAGTATAACACGATCAAAGTAAGTAGCCGCCAATTTATGCTACACAATATAATTGTATTTGGCATTATATGTAGGTCCAGATGTATATCCTAACGATGTCGGTGTTCCAAATGAGCTATTGATTTGCTGATCTCAATATTTGTTACATTGCCTGATGATTTCGTGTAGAGGAGGTAATCTTAGCCATTTATGTGAAAATATTTGGGTTGCATTTTGTTCTAAGAGTCGAACAGATTTAAAAAGGAAACAAGTTAACCGGCCTAAAAGTCATCCTAACCTGCCACTTCGCCACATGTACATTAATGGAATAATTTCTAGAGTATCCTTCCTAGATGATGTACCTCTTTGTGGTTTAGTTTTAAATTACCATAATACCAGCTAAATTTGGCTTTTTGTCATTTTGTTTATGTATTTTTTAATGATTAGAATTTGTCAAACACTAGGACAACTTATTATAACTGCTAACAACAAAATATCAAAACACTTTTTTAACATACAAATCTATTACAGATTTATAGTTGATTAATGAATCCTATCAATCCATACTAATTAAAATAAAAATGTAGATACTACTATAAATCTTTTGACAGATCATGTCAATATGAGAATAAAGGAATTAAAAGTCCCTGACTATGGAACTCTTCATCCATGGGAACATGCCCCTAAAACCATATATCGTATACATACATGTTTGTGTTTATCTGTTTAACAGTAACTAAGTTGATTTTGATCTGGACCGTGAGCTTTTGGATCATTATCTGATGCATTGCTATTGTTCTAACACATATTGACCTATACGTGTATGAACGACCTAGAGTGCTATTGGAACCATCTCAGTGGAAGGTCAATCACATAGAAGATTTTGAATTTTGAAGTGTTTTGATAAGCGAATTTAGAAGTGTACCATAGCCTGTCGTCGAAAGGGAAGGAACTCGCAATTGTTCCAAGGGTGGGAAGAACGAGTCCGATGATAGAAAATTAACTCTTAATTAAAGTGTCCAGTGCCTTGAGTCCCCTCAGTTGAAACCAACAAAGACACCTGATTTTTAGTTGTTAGATCGGTTGATATAGAGAATCATGGAGATAGTTTGATAAAAAAGAGAGTTATTCCATGCTTCCATACATCTCATGTTTTTTAGTTATTTTTGTAGTTTAATCAATTCATCTTTATTTTCCTACAATCAACGATATGTAAACTTTAAACAAATTTAGTTTGTTGATACACAATCTTATTTTTAAGCTAACATTCAATAACAGTCCATAAACATTCAGGATCACTCACCCTTAGAGTGGATTCGAGAGACACATTGTGGCCATACCTCGTGTTGGTTTTAAACAAATTTCCAAATTATGTTTTTTCACAGGGTGTTTGCGATTGATTTTTTTAACTTTCTAACCTATTGCCTTTAACAATAACTATCACAATTTTTTGGGATGTATTGCTCTGCTCTTGTAATTGTATCGGCCAATGAAGAAGTTTTGGATTACAAAGCAATTGGTCAAAAGAACATGATAAATGTTGTCTATGTTATTGCTACCCACATTATAGTAAAGCAGACACCACACCCTCATATAAGGATTCGCAACCTAAAACCCCATGTCAAATAACATATCTCAATCTTATGTTGTTTAGTAGAATAAATTGGAACCCGTACAAGTTTTTGACATCTAATTAGATAAGTATCTATTATGAGAACATATGGATATATTACATCAATGCATAGAATATGTGAGAAGTGGTATTTTTTAAAAAGGCAACAACATACATGAAAATATGAAAACGAGGTAGACAATGTTGATGGAAGGGTGTCCAATCACTTAAGCTTCTGTACTGGTGAACAAGGAAATAAAACGCTGAAGAAATTTACTATATCCATTGTATAAAGACATGTAATTATGGACCACTGACTATGCAGGGAATGTTTCTGACAAGGAGGAGATACAAATTTCAAATTAGTCTGAAATTGTAAGAACAAAAGAGGCATGTTATTAATACCTCGACTTACGCTTTTTTTCAATAAAAAATCAGGAGCATGGTTACTATTGAATGCAATAATGTTCTTCTTAAGATTTAACAAATTATCTAGAACTTTTTAAATTATATAAAAACTAATAAGTACAACCAATAAAATAAAAAATAAAAAGTATAAACTTCAAAACAATTACGACATAAACCACATAATAAATATAAATCTATATCTAACAATATATTGTACGGAAATACGCAATAAAACTGAAATAACTAATATAATATTTTATAAAATTTTATTTTAAAAGCACGTGCGCGCATGTGATTTTTTTCATATGATTTTTATTATAATTTATTCACTTATTTTACATTTCAAATTTTAAGTATTCATAGCATGATGCTTAAATTCAATGTTTTGAAACCCGCTTTTTGAATTGATCCGGTAGAGTTATCAGGCCCGTGTCAACCCAGGTTGAACCGGGTCACCCCGGGTTAACCCGGTTTTCTAAAAAAATAATATTTTTATTCTTCATATTTTTAATATTTAGCAATAGTTAACCATAAAAAATTTCCGTATATTGAAGATATAAATTGTTTACCAACCAATATAATATGTAAAAATAAAATTCCATCGCAAATACGTAAAATTTACATATATTTTTTTAAAAAACCCAAAAAAATCAAAACCAGGCCGGGTCTCGAGAACCGTGTCACCAAAAACCTAGCGGGTCTAGCCGGGTTTCGAAAATGTGAAACCCGGGTCAAAATGACCCGTTTTTAGACCAAACCGATTTAACTATTTAATCCGACCTGGTTGACCCAGGTTTGAAAACATTGCTTAATTTAGTATATGAAGTTAACTCGCCTGTTCATAACACGGTTTTTTTTTGTGAAAAATCATTTTTCCAATAAAAAATTATGATTCATAGTGAGGTTTAAAATATGATAGCTTCTATATTTTGTCTATTACTTAATGTGTATATAATCTTTGTCGTGTACAATTTTAATAAAATTAAAAAGAATTTTAAACGTATACTTCAACAACTATAAAATATACTTAATAATATAATAAACACAAATAATTCGACAAAAATTGCTACTATACTTTAAAAATATTTTCAAAATAGTATTTTTTTTAACAACAATGTTTAGCTAATAAAAAATATCAATGATAATTATAAGTCATGTCCGCTCATCAAAAACTAACATATTAACATATAATATCATTAAATAGACCAAACAGTTTTTTAACAACAATATTAACATTAAAGAAACTAGACATATGATTTATCTAAATGTATTTTAACATGTGGGTGATTTTTGTTTTGCCATGCTTGGGTAATCTATATGTATATAATTTTTCTCATATCATGTCAACATTCACAAGTTAGAGTAAGACGACTACAATTCAAAAACAATATAGTAGCATCATTTAAATGTTTTCAATTAAATTTAGTAAATTTTGCTCATTATTAGAAAACTGAATCCAACTTCATAGGTACTAGAACCTTTTTTGGAAAGAAAAGAACCACAAAATTCATGTTCTTATCTTTCCGTTTCTTAATCTCCTTGTCAGTTTCTTCTTTCTCTATGTATATTTATCAATATGATAAACTATTATTGTACGGACTCTTCTTATATTTTGTAAAAAAAATCATAGAAAAGCAAATAAAAGTCATGCTAAATGATAAGGCATTAAAAGACAAATATACCAAAAAGTTAATTAAAAACAAATATTTATCAAATAAGAAAAGCTAAACGACAATCACAAGTCATACCCGTCCATCGGACGGGTTTTGCCACTAGTATATATATATATATATATATATATATATATATATATTTATAAAATATACATACGAGGCTAACTATGACATATGATAATGAAAGGGGCCACATAGGTTGGTGACGTGTCGTTTTGAAAGCATCTCATTGGCTACAAGTTTATTACCTTATAAAATTTACATAAAGATTCGGATGGCAAATTAAGGAAACAAATATACCGACATTTATTCATTTAAGTAAAAGTTTTACAAAATCTTCGTCTCTTTTCAATACCCTAAACCATTCACCTCAAACCCTAATATCCTAAAATATCTATGTCTTCTTGAAATCTGCATGGCTGTAAAAGAATCACTCCTCCTATTAAGGCACAAGAAATCTGAGACCCTCTCAGTCACAACAGCACGAGTGATTCTTTGTATCATTCACAAAACCCTATTGCTCATATAACAAAAACATGCGTAAAAGAATCACTCCTCCTGTTATAGCCGAGACACAAGAAATCTGAGATCTCCTCAGTCACAACAGCATGAGTAATTTTGTGTATCGTCGCAAAACTCAGATCAGGTTGTTGTTATACCTTTGCATACTTATTTCTCTATTTTGCATAGTTATTTCTCTATTGTTTTCAATGAGCATATCATGTTGCTGGAATTCAACATGCTTATTTTGTCTTTTTTTGGTAACCATGATTTCCGACTCATTGGCCGACTAATCCACGGGGTTTGAGCCCACCGCCACACAGACTCAAACAAGGTAAAGCCCTCCATTTTCAGGAGGTTGGCGTGGACACTTCAAGGTTGTTTGCACCTAGTGGGAATTGAACTTGAGACCTCACACACTTTGGAGTGATAGCCACAAATCTTTTTGCCACTAGGCCACCCTTGAGTGGTTAACATGCTTATTTTGTCATGGACTTATATTAACAGATACCATTAACATTAACGAATTGATACAATTATATGGTTTATATAAGCTAGGTAGGTTCTGCATAGAACTAGAATAGTACTCAAATTAAACTATATTACAGCTATTGGTCTACATAGAATTAAAATTGACTGATTACTAATGATACGTTGTGTTTAGATATGACAAGGTTTAGAATCTTGATTAGTGCCTGATTCTGAAAACCGAATGTCATTACAAGGAACTTCTTGGAATATACTAGGTACTTCTCTAGAGTATTATAATGACTTTGTGGTATATTCATTAAGCTTATGTTTTGATTGAATCATTGTTGCTTAATATCTTCCATTTTAAAACCACTGACTAAATAAGTGTTCACAGCTTGATATATTTAGATCTCTGGTTATGGGAACGTCTCTTATTACTATATCCGTAATGATTTTAGTATTGCACGCTTTTCTCAAGTTAGTTTTCTTACGAGGATGATCACTTGCTTTGTGAAAATAAGAGGAATAACTGCAATATATTTGTAGGTAAATAACTAAATAGGTATTCTTTGATCACTTGCTTCGATGGAGTTGGTAGCTTTCAAACTATTGATAATTAGTGGTGGTAAGGTATGCTAAAGATATTAATATTTTTTATGTAATTTATGTATCTCATATGTGCCATTTTTTAATTTGGAAGTCAAAGCAAAAAGCCATTGTAGATTTGTAGCGGATGCAAACAGTTCATGTAAGTTGAGATTTTGATTATGTTCTTTGCAATTAAACATGTAAGAAAACTACCAACTCCATCGAATCCATTATTCAAAACAGTTGCATACAGAAGCTCAAACTTTTGTGGTTTGTGCATCATCAGATCGACTTAATCTTTGTTACAGGTATTTACAGCTCGACTTGAACTTTTTGTATGTGTGTATACAAAGAGGTGTATAGTTTCACCAATCTATGGCCGTGTTATGCAGTTTCATCAGCAAGAATGCCAAACTTAGAACATGGCCTACTTGTGCATACTAGTTAATCAAGACCAAAAACTTATATACGAAATCATTATATATTCATGAGCTGATGGAAGGATAGAGCTGGTCTTCGTATACGGACAAGGTGGTAAAGGAAGAACATATCATTGGAAAGCAATATCTGCATAATGTTAGAAGGACAGATAGTTCTTGCTATTGTGCATCTAATATTGCATCCGTGTTATTACCAGGAGGTCCCACTACACACTCTAGATTCAAACTTCCTCTATCTTGACAGACAAATCCATATGCGCAATTAAGAAGAATGCCCAGTTAACAAGCCGGTTAAAAGAAAATCTTTGATCATATAGTATGAGGCTCCCGTGAACGATTGACGATTCTTCAAAGTATTCTATTGAACCCTTAGAGACATACTAAATGTGTCGGGAAGCCCATTTGGAGGGAAAAACGTAATGTTCGGCGGAAACTTTAGACAAACCCTTACTATAAAAAGAGGAGATCACTACCTCATTAATTTCCGAATCTCGCCTCTGGCGCCATTTTAAAATCCACATTCTAACTGAGAAGAAGAGGCTACAACTGCAGTAACTCGAAATTTTAGTTCAACATTTAGACCGTGATCTAATCTTATTTCTAATATCCAGACCAATATTTATTATCCGACTTTTAGTTGTCATGTTCGTTCGACGAATAATATTGAATTCATGACTAACCGACAAGGTTTGGGCTGTAACATATAAAATAGGTGTCATTTATTATTTATTGGAGAAGTCTACGTCCGTCATCGACCGTAAATATCCTCGTTATGACATAGAAATATTTTGTATTGTCGTCGTTTTAATTTCTGGTTTTACGAGTATTCTTTGTAATTTACGTTAAACCTTTAAGCGTCATTCATTTATTCGATGGCGTTACGTTTAATTAATTATAAGCCCTCGTTTATTTATCAAAATATAAAAGTTCTCCGAATGTCAATGTTTTTATTTTATATTGAGCGTTTATTTTTCGTGTTTTACGCGTATCTTTTAAATCGGGTAAGGTTAAAAATATAAGACTTTGTTAATACCCGCGTTACCAAATTTTGGGACAAGATTTATATAATATCTTACCATTAACTCTATTAAACGCCACCACCATAACCCCTTTTTTACGTTTCAAATAACTTGGGCATTCGTTTAATTGATTTTGCATGTGCATATTAGGTAAAACCAAAAAAAAAACATTCACACATACACACTCATATCTTGCAAACTCAAAAAAATGTTTATCCTCTCCCTATTTGTTCTTGACGTTACCTATGCAGCATCAAACACACAATTTCTATTTTCAATCCTATTTAATCTCTTGCCACATATGATGGTTTAAGACTACTAGTATGATTCTTAGTTTAATTGCACCATAAAATCAAGCTTGATTAAAGATGGTTTGAGAAAAGTTTTGGGGCTGAATTTTGCAGTTCAAAGGGCATATATAGAAGCCTATTTAGAGAATATATGGATTGATGAAAGCTCTTATGGATGTGATCATGAATTGATCTTGGAAGACTTATGATAGTGATGATTGGTTAGATTATTGTCATACTTTCTAAAGGTTTATATTTTCAATATTTGTAATTTGTATATTATTATTATCAAAATGTATTTATCATTTATATACTGATATTATATCATTTAATAGCTAAATTAGAGGTTTGGTGACACTGTATATGATTTCGTGATGAATTAAAAGTGATAAACAAGTCCTAGGATCATACTAGTAAAAAGATAAGATTAAACAGTTGCAAAACGTGGCACTTTGAGTAACATCAGTAGTTTTGGGATACTGATAATTGACATATTAGTATAGAGTATTGTTTTATGAGTATTTCTCCGAGTTGAACACCCGTGATGATGCTCGGAGAGTGAGATATGGCTAAAGTACGAAAATGGGTCAGTTCTGAACATGCTGAATGAACAGACTGTAAACTCATATTATAACCCAGAACCAATGAAAAAAGTAAAACTACAGGTTGTAGACAAATTTATGAAGAACTAGAATCATATGGATATCTCACTAGTTCCTTACGGTTTGGAAATGGCGGCCAAAATGGTGTGAACGATATTGGCACCCTAAATCAGCCAACATCTCTAAGTGAGAAAATATGTGATTAAGCTATGATAGGCTTAAATTAGGGGTAATTAGACTTAAAGTAAGTAAACTAAATAAGTTAAGAATGATTTTGGTAAAAAGAACTCATCTAGATTATTCACGGTTTAGGAGAAACGATCTAGTTAACGAGGCGTGTCGTGAAAATTATAAGAATTAGACTATATTAAATTAATGTAAAACGTGATGATTTTATAAAAACTTAAGTGGTAAGACCTACTTGTTGGGAAATATAGAATCATTTATATATTGAAAATTATAATACCCGAGACCCGATCAACAAAAAATATAAAGTGGATATTGTTTAGGGTGTTGTTAGACCCGTAATGCATATAAAGTGGATTTGGGCCACAAAAGCCCAACATACACTTGTAATATATATTGGGACATTATTGAGCATGATATTAGTAATAGGTTTGGAGTTTAATACTGACTTTGGAATGGGCTTATGTCACATGATCATGTAATGAGCCACTAATGGGCTTTAGTGGGCTTAATGGTCAAAAGAGACAATATATGGTGAATTGTTATCAAAGGATTTATAAAACGTTTTATAAAACTTATACAATGTCCAAACTTACTAATGTGAACTATTTACATATATATATACATGACTTATTTATAGTCTCGGACCTAAGACGCGTCTCGTCATTATAGGTCTCGTTTGGTCATATGTCGACCGTTGGGCGTTTCATTCTCGATCAATGAGCGATTGGTATCTCGTGAAGTCATGTATCGACTATTGAACGTTTGTTCGTTGATCTATGTGTAATATCTATATTAGGTGAGTTCTTAGTCTTGCTTTTACTACTATATATGTTCTTATAAACCCGCGAGGGGGAATACATGCTCTTGGTATAAAAAATATAAGTTGTTTAGATATATGCTTTTAAGAGAATACATGTTTATGAATAAAAATGTGATGTTTAACTATATTCTTTGAACGATACAAGCTATTGCAAATAAACACAAGACGTTTAATTAAATGCTTTTGATAAATGAACACAAGCATTGATTGTATAGGTAATGAGCCACTATTAGTAAGGCTAAGTTGCGTATTGCCAGTGAAAAGTCCCAATAAATCATGAACCGTTAACTACTTGTTATGGGTAGGCGCTCGTACAGACGAATGGATCCATTGGGAATGATGACCCCCACACAGGAAGGTCACACCTATTAGTTGTAGGCTCAGCCAGGTGTGTTGTACGTAAGGTAAGGGGTATTTGGCAAGACACCTGATTAGGGCAAATTCATTGATTAATGAATCGGTGTCATGAGCTTAGCATAATAGTGTGGAATTTAGATGTTGTATGTGTTGCAATATCACCAATGGATGAGATTCTTGTGTTCAAATGCTTTATGATTTATTTAAAAACCCATTATTGTTTATTAAAAACTTATGAATTCACTCAACCGTTGTGTTGACATTTTAGCATGTATTCTTAGGTATATAGGTTTAAGAGTAGCTGGAGCATGAAGTCACGCAGGATAAAGTAAAGGCAAAATAAACAATTTCCATTCGATACATTTATCAAATCTTTATCTTTTCTTAAGGTTTGTATAAATTATTGGGACCTCTTTTTATTGAAACTCTGACATAATAAAATTTTTGAATGGTTTATTTTATAAAAAGTCTCTTTTGAGGTCGTTTTCTATGACTTTGTTTGATGAACTATAAAGTAGAACCCAAAGTTGAGTATTCGCTGTGTTGTGAATTTAGGGGGTGCTAAAGATTGGTATCAGAGCACTTGTTATAGAGAACTAGGTCATTTTGAACACCTGGAGTATAATAGCTCTTTTGAAAAATTGTTTTGTTGCCTTACAAAGTATCCACGCTCTCATGCCTCCTAGAAACCAATGCTTCGTTTTGATTGTGTGATCCTATGTGTATGTAGGTATAATTGTATGTATACGTATGTCTATACTATGGTATTTAAAGGCATTGCGCGTGAAACAATGGTCCTTGCGTGATTATAGTACGTTTTATGATGCGATTTTGCATAGAATTTGGCCTCACCGCCAATCACCAATCTCGATAATTAATTTATAGAGTATGAAACTCATTTGATATTTTGGGTGAATACAATTATTTCGTAATTTATCGCATATCGATAAATTTAAGCTCGATTGTTGTTATCGCATTGTAATGTTCCATTTTAGGACATCCCCTTTCGAACGTAATTGATTAACGTGATATTCCTATTTCCGTTACTCCTTATGATTTTGAAGAATCATTTATTCAAGGAGACATCTTCTACGTAATAAGACGTTTAATTTAATTGTATTTGATTACGTTTTATTTGCGAAAAGGAGGATGCCAATGTTGGACCTAAAATATATATATACCCAAATCAACTATATATAATTTGGGTACAACAAAGATGTACTCATAGTAGTCATTAGTTTAGCAACTTAATACCTTGTATTTAAATGGAATGGGACATTTAAATATAAAGATCTTAAAATGCCCAACTATGTGTCATTTAAGGTTCTCTTATTGAAATGGATTGGAACATTTGAATAAGAAATTTTAAAACCACTAGACCTTAGATTGTTTATGGTTTCTTTATTCAGATGGAATGAGACGTTTGAATACAGAAATCATGAGTTAAGTTTATTGACACCCTTTACTTATCATGGCATGTGATTTGGTTATAATATCATGTTTTGTAACGGTAATACCTGAGTAGGATGACTTATAATCGTCTTGTTGAAATAAATTGGGACGCCTTTTCATTTGAACAAGAAGTTATAAGTTCCAGAACCATAAATTTGTAATTCTTATTTAGATGGATTGGGACGCCTTTGGATGTAAACAACTATTTATAAATGAGTGGGCTCAAGTGTGCCTGACTTGGTTTGTGATTATTTTGTATGTGGACGTATTCCTTCGACGTGTGTGTCATTGTTATAAATCGTTCATTACCGTCGTCATTGTGGTTATTATCGATTATTATCTATGTACGAGTAACCCGGTAGACTCCTCTCAAGTTATGATTTGTCTTTATGACCATTTCTAATGTGTCCTGATTATCGTGAGCTTTATATGCTAATTGTTAAGAACCATCACCCGTTTCGAGAATAGACGACTTGTCTAATCAACACCAGTATTTAAGTGTGTATTTATGGTTTGACCGACGATTAAGTCATCAATGTCAACTTATCTTGGATGTAAAGATTTTGAAATATTGCTTGATATTATCGATTGTTAGTTATAGAATTTTTCAAATGTAATGAGAATATCTTTTGGGTACGAATCCGTTTGTGAGCACCTTATAATATCTTTTGGTATGAATCCGTTTGTGATCACCCTGAAATGTCATTTGAGTATGAATCCGTGTGTGAGCATCCTTTGATAGCAGAATTATTTTTGGATATGCATCCATGGCTATCAGGCCCGTGAGCATCCTTTAACTTGTGAACATGCCTTTGACTAGATTTATCCGAAAATCCTGTCAAATATTCTTATTTATCATGGCTTGGCTATATAGCAAGCATGAGTTAACTTGATTAAACTTGTTGAATTGGCAGGGCTTGGCTATTTTACAAGCATGTCGTAATGTGATTATCTGTGCTTAGTGAAAGCTTTTGTGTTTGATTTGGAACGTAGTTCTTTTGATAGAGTAATGTACACACCGAACGATTTCTGTATCGCTGAATCCGCTTTTGACGAAAAAGGTTTGTATGTTCGAGATCACGCAATTGGTGATTTTGTACGACTAGCAATAATTATCTCGTTTTGAATAGTTATGTAACGTGTTTTTTAGTGAATTATGTACTATCCATGCGAATTTTTTTCGTATGACTTAACTTTTTTAAAGAGATCGTGGACGATATGTGTTTTGATTTGATCGATGTGATCACCGATAGTTTTGAATTGATTATGGCATTTGAGATTTTTCAAATGCGCCCAATTCTTTTGACTCATCACTTGTCAAGTGTACTTTTTCGAACTTATATCGACTGTCACAAGTTTGATAAGCTAGTATTAATGTACCTTGAAGCACTTCCAAAACTTGACGACTTGTTATTTTTTTGTTTCCAATGGTTTCTCCTTCTAGTTACATATTCATATTTTCTTATAAAGATTGAAGCTACATTCAAACCATTCATTTGTGCCTGTTATGTATACTCATTTTTTTTACTTTTGTTCATCCAGCTTTCATTTGAAACCACAACGATGACTTGTCTATTTCTCACCTCTTCTTAATTTAACTGAAGACTATTGAAAAAAATTAAGCGTCGGGACGTCGCTTCCTAAAGGGTTAGATAATACAGTAACTAGAAATTTTATTTCAACATTTAGACCGAGATCTAATCTTATTTCTAATAGTCGGACCAATACTTATTATCCGACTTTTAGTTGTCATGTTCGTTCGACAAATAATATTGAATTCTTGACTAACCGACATGGTTTGGGTTGTAACATATCAAATAGGTGTCATTTATTATTTAATGGAAAAGTCTACGTCCGTCATCGACCGTAAATATCCTCGTTATGACATAGAAATATTTTGTATTGTCGTCGTTTTAATTTCTCTTTTTACGAGCATTCTTTGTAATTTACGTTAAACCTTTAGGCGTCACTCGTTTATTCGACGCGTTACGTTTAATTAATTATAAGCCCTCGTTTATTTATCAAAATATTAAAGTTCTCTGAGTTTCGATGTTTTTATTTTATATTGAGCGTTTATTTTTGTGTTTTACGCGTATCTTTTAAATCGGGTAACGTTAAAAATATCGGACTTCGTTAATACCCGCTTTACCAAATATTGGGGCAAGATTTATATGATATCTTACCATTAACTCTATTAAACGCCAACACCATCACCCCTTTTGATGTGTCAAATAACTTGGACATTTGGTTAATTGATTTTACATGTGCATATTAGATAAAACCAAAAAAAACATTCACACATACACACTCATATCTTGCAACCTCAAAAACATGTTTATGCTCTCCCTCTTTGTTCTTAATGTTACCTATATACCATCAATCACACAATTTCTATTTTCAATCCTATTTAATCTCTTGCCACATATGATGGTTTAAGACTACTAGTATGATTCTTGGTTTAGTTGCACCATAAAATCAAGCTTGATTAAAGATGGTTTGAGCAAAGTTGTGGGGCTGAATTTTTGAGTTCAAAGGGATGAGATAGAAGCCTATTTAGAGAATATATAGATTGATGAAAAGCTCTTATGGATGTGATCATGAATTGATCTTGGAAGACTTATGATAGTGATGATTGGTTAGATTATTGTCATACCTTCTAAAGGTTTATATTTTCAATCTTTGTAATTTGTATATTATAATTATAAAATATATTTATCATTTATAAACTGATATTAGATCATCTAATAGTTAAATTAGAGGTTTTGTGACATTGTATATAATTTCGTGATGAATTAAATGTGGTAAACAAGTCCTAGGATCATACTAATAAAAAGATAAGATTGAAAAGTTGCAAAACGTGGCACTTTGAGTAACATCAGTAGCTTTGGGATACTGATAATTGACATGTTAGTATAGAGGATTGTTTTATGAGTATTTATCCTGGTGGCACGACCCGTGATGATGCTCGGAGAGTGAGATATGGCCAAAGTACGAAAATAAGTCTGTTCTAAACTTGCTGAATGAACATACTGTAAACTCATATTATAACCAAGAAATAATGAAAAAGGCAGGACTATGGGTTGTATATAAATTTATGAAGAACTAGAATCAATTGGATACTCCACCAGTTCCTTACGATTTAGAAATGGCGGCCAAAACGGTGTGAACGAGATTGGCAGCCAACATCTCTAAGTGAGGAAATATGTGATTAAGCTATAATAAGTTTAAATTAGGGGTAACTAGACTTAAAATAAGTAAACTATATAAGTTAAGAATGATTTTGGTAAAAAGAACTCATCTAGATTATTCACGGTTTAGGAGAAAGATCTAGTTAACGAGGCATGTCGTGAAAATTGTAAGAATTAGACTATATAAAATTAAGGTTAAACGTGATGATTTTTATAAAAACTAAAGTGGTAAGACCTGCTTTTTGGGAAATATAGAATCATTTATATTGAAAATTATAATACCCGAGACTCGATCAACATGAAATATTAAGTGGACATTGTTTGTAGTGTTGTTAGAACCCGTAATGCATATAAAGTGGATTTGGACCACAAAAGCCCAAGATACACTTGTAATGGTTATTGGGCCTGATATTAATAATAGGTTTAACACCCCAAATTTACACGTTGCGGAATACATCTTTGGGTGCTAAACAATGATACAATAACAAAGTACGTTCCTAAAAGAGACGTTTTAAATTTATCGTTCTTAAAACATTTGTCAGAGTAGCGTAGTTCCAAGAATTCGTAACCAAAGTACGGCTAAAACAAAAGATTTAAATTGTTTTAAACAAAGGAACGTTAAACATTCAAAGAGTTTATATTACAAAAGTAGTGCACAACTTCATTCCCGTGACCTCCAAGCTTCACACTTCTTGATTACCTAAAATACATGTGATAAAATCATCAGCAACAATGCCGAGTGAATCTATAGGTTTATATAATCATTTTGAACACAAGCAAAGATTATAAGTTTGTGGCGTACTTGAAGGCAACAAGCATCGAATAATAATTTGCATCAATAATAATAATTGTATATAGCATAAATTGCATCAAGCTCATGGAACCGAGCCCTTAGACACTCCCTTGTAGGTCTAATAAGACAGGAGATTTATTAATTGTCATTACCTTCAGATTATTGGTACGTTGCCGTATATCTGACTTCTCAATACAATATGTTCAAACAGTGTGGAGGTCGTGTCACACCCCACCATGGCGGAATATGGGACGCGACGCATGGATATCATCACAACAATAGCGTGTCCATAGAGAGAACTATATGAATTAGAAATGTCATAAAAGGTTACACAAATGTCATGACAATATCTCATCAATACAGGAGTCTAGGTAAGTAGGTAACAGTCCTACCTCTTACCCAAGACAAATAAATAACACAAACAAATCAACATATAGGTTCATAGTATCACTTATTGAAACAAACAGAAAAATAAACTAAGAAGGAACGGGGATCTCCTTCTAAATGCATTCCTACGCTACTCCAATCCTAGCCACATATGTTCTCACGCTTAACCACTTTATCACCTGAAAGAGACACTAAAACACGTCAACATAATGTTGGTGAGAGTCATAGGTTTAGACTCCAACCGAAAATAGATTATAATAAGTTGTGAACAACCATAAACCACTAAACATATGGACAATGTGCTACAAGTATGCATTAACAACTAACATTGAAGATCAATCATTCCAAACCAAATCCAAGGCTCCCAGCCTTACCAAACATCATGGTACCATAGGCGCCCATACACCTATGTACCAATCCCAAGGCCCCGCTTTGTCATTATCCATTGGTCCCATAGATGCTCACACATCTATGTACCTCCCCAAGGCCCCGCCTTGTCAACATCCTCTTGGTACCAAGTCAAACCACAATAACGGAGACGGTACGTGTCCCCCGATCCAAATCATAAACACAATCAAGAATCACATAGTAGTTAATCACATAAGTGCACACACAAGTCCATCACAAACCATAAAAACATTCACAACATTAGTTACAAAACCATACAGTGTCTCTTCCATCCCATCTGGAAGTGAAAATCATTAAAAGATATGGGACTATGAAACTCACCTGATTGAGCTTCTTCAAAAATCCACGCACTAGCAAAAAGCTAACAAACAAAAGCACACAATCAAAACATGAACCAAACACTAAGATGGCTCATCAACCCATGATGGACATCTAACCTTCTCCCATATATATATCTCATTTATATGCTCTGAGCATCTCATTACACCCCTCTATAAAGCCCTTAACGTAGTTTACTTCATAACCCGTCTCGTTAACATTTTACCCAAAACAGTCCCGGTTTTTAGGTCTCCAAACTATAAGCCAAACGCCCACCTAACCATACCCATGATCTCGTAAAGGAAACCCTATTCCCTTACATATGTCAGCTAACTCCTCCCTTTTGCCCCAACCTTAAAGCTACTGTTAAGGCCCCGATATATATATATATATATATATATATATATATATATATATATATATATATATATATATATATATATATATATATATATATATATATATATATATATATATATATATATATATATATATATATATATATATATATATATATATATATATATATATATATATATATATATATATATATATATATATATATATATACTTCTGCCTATCCGCATATTACCGATTTTGAACATACAAAAAGTTTGTTATGATTAGGGGGTCTTACCCTACCCATTTGCTTAGCCACTCTTCAGGTCTCTTATTTAATATATAAACCAACTATCATGCTCATTAGAGGGCTCAAGTGTACTCCTAAGTACCCAATCACCTTAAAACATTAAAATAAACCCGACTGATTTCAAAACTGTTTTGACCTCTGACTGTTTAACCTGTATTTGACCCACCTCCCGACCTCCAATTTAGTTCTCGTTTCTTGCATTTGAAAGACACTTCAAATACCTATTCAGGGATACTTGGATCGCAAAATAAGGGTTTGTATAACTCTAGATATGATCAAAACAAATGACATAAAATTTTGCCCTGTTTTTAAAAACGAATTTAACACAATTAGCTTAATTAATTACCATCACCATGTATAATTATTATCTCTAATTAATCTAATCATGTTTATAATATTATAATACAGAATTCATAATTAACTTAACCTAGATCCATCATGTATTGATTGTAATAGAATTAAAAACAATTTAATTAAAAAGTGTATTGAAGATTTTACCTTAGAATTTTTGAAAGAAGAAAAATTAATGAAGAACCCTAAATAGACTCCATTGATTTCGACTTAAGCTTGATCTCCAGGGAATTATGATGTGTTTTTAGTTAATAAAAAGTCTTTATATCATTTTCTAACAATTCCTTGGCCCATTACAAAAGCCCGGTTCCCTTTTTTCCTTTTTTCCCTTTTCTTTCTTTTTAATCGGCCTAAACCGACTTTAACATATATTTTTTTTATTTTTTTTTCTTTTTAATACTTATTATTATGTTATTAATAATACCTTAATTTACCTTAATTTATTTCAGCTCCTAAAGCCTCCGAAACCTTTAAACCGTAAAACTAGTCAATTTTACGCGTATACCGAAAAGAACCGTAAAATATACAGTTTCAAAAAAAATCTTAAATTTTGAAATAAACTTTATAACTAAGTCCTAAATGACTTAAAACCATCCCGAAAAATACTCACATGACTAAACACCTTACCCGAGACCTCTAAATGCTAAACCCCAAATCATAAAAAAAAAATACGATTTACTATAATACTTATACGTATACGTAAAACACCAAAATAACACCATTTCGTTTCATAGTCACTAATTTGTGAGCTCATGAACATGAAATAACCGTTCCTCGATTTACTTATGAGTAATTTATACCCATAACGATATCCACACCAACCTCGTTCACGCAAAATAACATGTAAACACGCAAATCACATAGTCACACATAAATTAACCTTAAAATAAGACCAAGTGACGAACCTCAAAACCACGGTTGTCACATCACTCCCTCCTAATAGAAATCTCGTCCCGAGATTTACTCCTTAGGATCGTCATTATCAATTAGCTGAGGATACTTGCTCCTCATAAATCCTTCCCGTTCCCACGTGAACTTTAGTCCACGTTCCAAATTCCATCTACCCATAACTACGGTATATTACCCTTTTTATCTAACGTCCTAGCTTCACGACCCAAAATCTCTATCGGCTCTTCGATAAAACGAAGACTCGTATCCATACTAATATCATCTAACGGTACTTGCAAGTCAGTTCTTGCTAAGCATTTCCTCAAGTTTGATACATGAAATACGTCATGCACACTACTCAATTCCTCTGGTAGTCTCAACCTATACGCCACTAGCCCAATCCTTTCAAGGATTTCAAATGGACCCACAAATCTAGGTGCTAACTTCCCTTTTCTTTCCAAACCGCAACACCCCTTTTCATGGTGAAACCTTTAGCATAACTTTTATCTCAAATCTCAACGGCTTACGTCTCTTGTGCGCATAGCTCTCTTGTCGGTTCTTTGCTATTTTCAACCTCTACTTAGTCACTGCCACCACCTCCATAGTTTTCCGATCCACCTCCGGTCCAATACGTTGGCCGCTTCTAACTTCATCCCACTGTAACGGTGATCCACCTCATCTCCTATGAATTAACTCCAGCAGTTTCTACTACAATTCCTATCACCATACCTAACGGCTTCTATCCTCTACGGATTTTCCATCATTCGGAAGTTCTCCCAACCTTAAACACATCCAATGGTATATGCAGGACTGCATAACCAAAAGCTTCCCATAATATTCACAAGAAACATGTCATAACCACTACCTCATCCTTGCTTTCCCATGCTCGACACCAAGTAACTAACCATCCTTCATACTAACATGTGTTACACCTTTTCTCTAGGTGGACGTTCCATTGTTCGTGACTACTAACCTCTTGCTCTAACGATTTCTCTTCCATATCACCCCACTATCTTCACAACCTCTTGCTCCCTCGAATCATTCTTCCTCCATACTACTTTTCGCTTGTCTCTCCACAATCTTAATTTCCATAACATCTTATATCCCGTCTTCAGCCTATAATTTAGGTGTTTCCTCCTTTATTCCTTACATCCTCATCAATGGGGAATATGCCCCTCTCACCGGTGACTCTCTCTTTGTAGGAGAATTCTTCCTAATATAATGCGTTCTCTAACTATCTCCAAATCTCACGCCAATGCTCTAGGCGTCTTTCTCAAGTACCCATATAGTATGCTCATACCAAACATTAGTCTATCAACGGTATACTACGCTTTCTTCCCATCGTTTCTTCCCTTGCCATAATCCTTCATAAGGCATTCCATACATACTAGGCTAACTTTTACGCAAAACCCTCTATTCCATCACATCCGTACGCAATCCTTCCAAATTCTCAACTACGTGACTTCTCATTCCTCTTGAAATATGAGATGAATTAGTCAGTCTATCGACTATAACCCAACTCTCGTCGTACTTATTCCTCCAACCCATTATGTATCCCTTTCACCAACTTCGTCTTTACATCGCCCTTTCTAAGCTACTCCTATCTATGTAGGAAGTATAGTCTACGTTCCTTTTCTCCATATGATTATCCAAGCCACGCAACATACATGTTGACGCGTTCACTGCTTTAGACAACTCAACTCGTGCAACCTACATCCTTCATCTAAACCACCCTAATACGTCATCCATATAGTTCAAGTTCGTCTCAGCTTCAGTTCATTCTTCTTATTCCATGTCTCATCAACCATGCTTGCCTTTCCCAGATGGTACTTGGCCTTGCAATTTTCTTTCATCACTTAACTCCACCCATCACCTTTTCCAAATGTTCAATCAAGATGATTAAATATGTGTTGGAGACGTTCATGATCTGTATAGATCATTCTCTACGTCTCGTACCCCAAATGCCTCTAGCATTCTAGGCAGATATAACAATCCAGCTCCATTAACTAAGTCTATCTAGTTCTTCCAAATCTTTAGTTCCAACAATGTATAAACAACCGCCTTTCTTTGTCGTTCTCGTATACATCCAAATCCTTGTTACACGTATCGTCATGCTTCGTGAATTCATCCAGTCCTTCTGATAATTCAAAGATCTGCTCATTATCCAATCCACCTCTTCAGCCTCCAAAACGCTTCCTCACCCTTCTTCACTTTGCCCCTTGCTGGTTCCACGATATGCCATCATCTCTGACTACTCGTCCTGGCCAACTTAATCCTAAAACTCACACTTGAAAATCTCACGTATAATTACCTTTCCTAACAACTCCAAAACCAACTCATAATTCGCCTCACTCTCCTTCTTAGATTTGAGTAGATCAAGATGTCGTCGATGCTCCTGATGACAACTCGTTTATATATTGTCATGCACCCCCGGTTCATTGACTCCATGAAAACTGCTAGCGCCTCGGCGAAGCCAAAATCATAACCGTAAACCCAAAGCGTTCATACAACATCCTTATCAGTTTCAACTACGTCCTCCTTGCACCCTCTCTTAGAAGCAATACGAATAAGTTTCTACCTCGTTCTACTCGCGAAAATCTACACGTATTCTAAAAGACCAATACTTCCTCTTATCAGACCACTCAACCGCTTTTCACAACCAATCTACTACCAAGCAACTCAAATTTTACCTTGCATCCATTGCAATTTCTAACAACTCTTGCTCTTAAAATCATTCCATCAACAATTTCCTTGGAAAGGCACTAACTACAAATCCTCTCACTTCTCCTACTTGCTCTATTTATGGTTCTTCCTCATAGTAATAGGCAAACCTACTAAATCTCAGGAAATTTTCAGAAAACTTACATGCCTTACGAACAATCATAAATACCTTTGAGGTATTATATCCCCTTCCAACACTCTCTATGGCGCGTTACTTGTGCCAATATCCATACATTATACAAATCTCTATTCATCTCCCTTGGCACTCCTAAGAGACCTCATGACCACATTAGCTCGTCTACGAACTTTTAACTCTTTCATCCCCACTAAGGGCATTCCGACCATTCTCTCAGGGCTACGTACTTAATCGTGTAGGCGCGACCAAGTCTTTCATATGTATACCTCAACGCTCCCAATCAATACGAACCCAAAACTACATCCTGAATCCACTAGATACGATCAACGAATCAAACCCACGGAGAACTAACGACATTTCACGTGCACGAGTTAAAACATACCAAAACCACGAAAACTCAAAAGGAAAACTCAAACATGTACCAATTCAAATGACTCATGACAACGAAAAATGATCCAAGAAACACTTAATGGCAACCAAAACATCTTATGCCCCGCGACATATTATTTAAACCGTGCACAAGATCGACTTTTCCAAAAGAATTTTTTTTTTCTTTCCTCACCACATCTATGTGACTCAAACAATCCACAATCAACCTTCTAGACGATCTCAAAACTCAACTCAAAGACTAGGTATCCCGTGCATCCCAAATCATAAAAAAACTACTATTCAAAACTCAACCTTGAATCCGTCACTTGTACCAAAATTTCAATCAAGCTACTGACACCCCATGACTATACATACCAAATATTTGAGAAGTACATTCCTAGTACATAATTTTAGGATTTTGAATCACCCAAAAAGCTTTAAAAACGAACAAGTTATGACCAAAATAGTTTTATACTAGTTGTTTTTAAAAAAAACTAAAGAATCCTCTTAGTAATTAACGTAATCCTTGTTAAATGAAAAGAAATAAATGTATGTGAAATTTTCATGAACTTTGTTTAGTCTTGCATAAATAATTATAAATGACGTATATTGATTAAGCTCACTTATATAAACTATTTAAGTAGAAAGAAATTTTTTTTCGCTTTATTTTAAAGAAAGTCTTTTAGAATTTGAAATAAATAAGTGTTGATTAAAAAAAAATCTTATGTTACATCTTGTTTCAAACACGACTCCAACACCTTACCCTTATTTTACCGAATACAACCAACTATCTAACTCTATAGTAGATTTCCAAGTCCCTTTTTTTTCAATATATACCGACCAAAAGAAATGTAAGACCCAACACAAAAGACTTCATTATCTCAAAAGAAATCCCAAGTTATTTCAATAGACTTAAAAACCAAGAACACCATTTAAAACGTACACGTGAAATACGAAACTCAAAGAATACGCTACAACGAAGGTTTAATATAAAAAAGCAAGCTAGCCACCCTCCTAAGGATACAATCGTTAATTGTAGGGGATCATACATATATAGGCATATCGGGATACATATACTTAAATCCGTCTAACATCTACTATACAAGCATGTACTAACCCTCTTTCATGCAATCATACTTAGGAATCCATTGAAGTTGTGGTACTTGTATAACTATGTTGGCCACCATACTTATACAATTACCCTTCCCCAATGCACTCCTTCCTGTGATGACACTTATAATATTTAATACAACACATAACACATATATCCATCTACTCACATAAGCTCATAACCACATAACCAAAAAAGTCCAAAACTCCATCCATTAAAATAACATAGTCAAACTCTTGAAATACATAAATCCATAGTCTAGCTAAAACTGCATAGACTAAATCCAAAACGAAAACATAATAAGTTATAAGTCATGTCGCCCATAAGAGTGGAAACAGCTTAAACTCCTTCATATCCACCTACTCCTAATAACTCGAACCACCACATGATTCTTAGGGAACATGACTTAAACATCAAAAGAAAAATACTATACCTCAGGTACATAAAATAACCCAACAAAAGATAGAAACTACCATGTACCAAATTATGTACTATAATGTACAATTTAAGCAAAATACGACAATGACTAGCGTGGATGATTATGGTTCAACCAGCACTAGTCACACCCGGAAAAGAAAATAACACGTGGCTAAGTATGAACTATTATGGTTCAACCCATACTAGTCAAAACTTAACGCACATCTGTTAGCCTTAAAATGTGTGCGACTAACGGTTAGTATTCGGGCAAAGTAATGTCAAGTGATTACGAAGTGGATTTGGTATTTATTATTTGAAGGTGAAGTGGAATATCACGAAGGCGTCTACTCAATTCATCATCGAGCCTTTTCACCCCCTCTATCGATTGATGATTCGCTTCAGCATTTATGATTGAGACTTGATTTATCTAGTTTCCAATGTCAAGGGGTGGATGGTCGACGACATGGACAACTATCACTTAAGGAGTTACGTTGTAGTGCTCAGTGTCACACTCACCTGTAGTTGTGGATACTTCAAGAGGTGTTTTACATCTTATACTTCTCTCTTCTTTTATGTATAAGGTACTAAGAGACGTTTCTCTGCACCGTTCATCAATCAACACAAGTGCTAAGCGTAAGTAACAAATTTGGGAGATTGTACTTCAGTTTCAAGTTTGGAATATCAGATTTACTTCACCAGTGGTCACTACAGATAGCCGAAAGAATACGAGGTTGGTAAGTTTAGCCAGAGAGTACAAGAGTAGAGATGTGATCAACAAACAATTC
Source organism: Glebionis coronaria (assembly GCA_025667525.1). Lineage (NCBI taxonomy): Eukaryota > Viridiplantae > Streptophyta > Magnoliopsida > Asterales > Asteraceae > Glebionis > Glebionis coronaria. Next base: position 15,809 of record JANFOE010003244.1, on the reverse strand, counting down.
TCACGAGCAACTTGAGTTACAAAATGTCAACAAAGATTTCTGCTTCAGACACGAACATCTCTCGATTCTGATTGTACTTGTCAGATGATGCTCCCGAGTGTTCTTAACCACCATACTCTTGACAAGAACATCTCACGATTCTGTGCGTACACGACAGATGATGCTTCCGAGTGTTCTTAACCTTCTTACTCCTGATAAGAACATCTCGCGATTCTGAGCGTACACGTCAGATGATGCTTCTGAGTGTTCGTTACCATCATACTTTCGACAAGAATATCTCACGATTTTGACCGTACACGTCAGATGATGCTTCCGAGAGTTCGTCACCATCATGGGGGAAGAACGTGTACTTTGGGGTACTTAGTTCAACTTCCAGGGGGAAGTATTCTACAAGCGTGAGAAGATTTGTTGCTGATTTCTTACATGTTCCCCCAAACACATAATCATGAAGACCAAAAATGTCAAGGTAGCAGTTACTTGGTGGGGTTTACTTCTTCATCTACAAAATTCTGTTGTGCACTTTAAATGTCAAAGATAGAAGATTGCTCAAGCTACAGGTTCTGCTCAAGACAGGGATATTGGTTTGGGGGGAAGCTGATTCAGAAGCTTCGTCAAAAAGAAGTCTATGAAGAAAGCTTTTCAAGACATGTGGTATGAATTAGGGGGAAGTTAATCCAGTTCATACATGATACAATGGTTCCTCAACAAGCAAAGACAAAGAGGATTCAAACTGGGGTATAAGTTTTTCTAGAAGACTTGAAGACAACGACGTCATCCTCAGCATTGGAAGCAAACTTAATACTGTCATATTTTTGTTGTATTTTCATAGTATCACTTATTGAAATAAACAGAAAAATAAACTAAGAAGGAACGAGGATCTCCTTCTAAATGCATTCTTACGCGACTCCAATCCTAGCCACATATGTTCTCACGCTTAACCACTTTATCACCTGAAAGAGACACTAAAACACGTCAACATAATGTTGGTGAGAGTCATAGGTTTAGACTCCAACCGAAAATAGATTATAATAAGCTGTGAACAACCATAAACCACTAAACATATGGACATTGTGCTACAAGTATGCATTAACAACTAACATTCAAGATCAATCATTCCAAACCAAATCCAAGGCTCCCAGCCTTACCAAACACCATGGTACCATAGGCGCCCATACACCTATGTACCAATCCCAAGGCCCCGCATTGTCATTATCCATTGGTCCCACAGATGCTCACACATCTATGTACCTCCCCAAGGCCCCGACTTGTCAACATCCCCTTGGTACCAAGTCAAACCATAATAACTGAGACGGTGTGTGTCCCCCGATCCAAATCATAAACATAATCATAAATCATATAGCAGTTAATCACATAAGTGCACACACATGTCCATCAAAAACCATAAAAACATTCATAGCATTAGTTACAAAACCATACAGTGTCTTTTACATCCCATCTGGAAGTGAAAATCATTAAAAGATATGGGACTATGAAACTCACTTGATTGAGCTTCTCCAAAAATCCGCGCACTAGCCAAAAGCTAACAAACAAAAGCACACAATCAAAACATGAACCAAACACTAAGATGGCTCATCAACCCATGAGGGACATCTAAACTTCTCCCATATATATACCTCATTTATATGCTCTAAGAATCTCATTACACCCCTCTATAAAGCCCTTAACTTAGTTTACTTCATAACCCGTCTCGTTAACATTTTACCCAAAAAAGTCCCGGTTTTTAGGTCTCCAAACTATAAGCCAAACGCCCACCTAACCATACCCATGATCTCTGTAAAGGAAACCCTATGCCCTTACATATGTCAGCTAACTCCTCCCTTTTGCCCCAACGTTAAAGATACTGTTAAGGCCCCGATATATATATATATATATATATATATATATATATATATATATATATATATATATATATATATATATATATATATATATATATATATATATATATATATATATATATATATATATATATATATATATATATATATATATATATATATATATATATATATATATATACTTCTGCCTATCCGCATATTACCGATTTTGAACATACAAAAAGTTTGTTATGATTAGGGGTCTTACTATAACCCATTTGCTTAGCCACCCTTCAGGTCTCTTATTTAATATATAAACTAACTACCATGCTCATTATAGTGCTCAAGTGTACTCCTAAGTACCCCAATCACCTTAAAATATTAAATTAAACCCGACTGATTTCAAAACTGTTTTGATCTCCGACTGTTTAACCTGTATTTGACCCACCTCCCACCTCCAATTTAGTTCTCGTTTCTTGCATTTTAAAGCCACTTCAAGTACCTATTCAGGGATGCTTGGATCACAAAATAAGGGTTTATAGAACTCTAGATATGATCAAAACAAGTGACATAAAATTTTGCCCAGTTTTTAACAACGAATTTAACACAATTAGCTTAATTAATAACCATCACTATGTATAATTATTATCTCTAATTAATCTAATCATGTTTATACCATTATAATACAGAATTCATAATTAACTTAACCCTAGATCCAACCATGTATTGATTGTAAGAGAATTAAAAACAATTTAATTAAAAAGTTTATTGAAGATTTTACCTTAGAATTTTTGAAAGAAGAAAAATTAATGAAGAACCCTAAATAGACTCCATTGATTTCGACTTAAGCTTGATCTCCAGGGGATTATGATGTGTTTTTAGTTAATAAAAAGTCTTTATATAATTTCCTAACAAGTCCTTGGCCCATTACAAAAGCCCGGTTCCCTTTTTTCCTTTTTTTCCCTTTTTTTCCCTTTTCTTTCTTTTTAATCGGCCTAAACCGACTTTAACATATATTTTTTTATTTTTTTATTTTTATTACTTATTATTATGTTATTAATAATACCTTAATTTATCTTAATTTATTTCAGCTCCTAAAGCCTCCGAAACCTTAAAACCGTAAAACTAGTCAATTTTACGCGTATACAAAAAAACGTAAAATATACAGTTTTTAAAAAAATCTTAAATTTTGAAATAAACTTTATAACTAAGTCCTAAATGACTTAAAACCATCCCGAAAAATACTCACATGACAAAACACCTTACCCGAGACCTCTAAATGCTAAACCCCAAATCGTAAAAAAAGAATACGATTTACTATAATACTTATACGTATACGTAAAACACCAAAATAACACCATTTCATTTTATAGTCACTAATTTGTGAGCTCATGAACATGAAATAACCGTTCCTCGATTTACTTATGAGTACTTTATACCCATAAACGATATCCACACCAACCTCGTTCACGCAAAATAACATGTAAACACGCAAATCACATAGTCACACATAAATTAACCTTAAAATAAGACCAAGTGACGAACCTCAAAACCACGGTTGTCACAGGTCGGGCCTAAGCTTCTATGACAAGTCCACACAAACAGAACCGGGGCGGCTTCCCCCATAGATCTATTAATTGTACTAGTGGTTAACCCATCATAGGTTAATTAACGGTCCATAATGTAGGCTTTAACAAAGGCAATCACTTAATGCAATTCAAAGGCAACCACGGGTCCATTCATAGAGGGACAAGCATACCATAAAATTCTTGTGTTCTAAGTTTACAAAACATGTATTCCCCCTCGCGGGTTTTAAAAATATTTGAATGAGCTCAAACGAGGTTATAGACTCACCTTAGTATTTATAGTAGTTGAAGACGATCGCCGACGATAGTAGATGCCCGATAAACACGACAACCGCAACCTAGCAAATAAGGTGCGTACATTAATAATAGACTCGAGAAATAAATGATACATAATAAAATAAAACTCAAGTATAAAATCACGACAACTCGAGAGAAAACGATACAAGTGATTCTATTCTACTCTCCTATATATGCATTTTATTTTTCTATGCTTTTAGTAAAAACTGCCGGAACATACCGAATGTCCAAGCTGTTTTCCCATACTTAGACACCTCAAAATGTCATGATACTACCTGAGGAACTCACATACTATATATAGAAATACCTCCCAAAAGCCCATCAAAATATTTTACTTCTAAAGTTCCCTGCCCGATACATCTTTGATTTACTAAATTCGGACAGTTTAGCGACCTTGACTTATAAAACCATTTTGACCATTGTAAACAACTCCATTTATAAAACCAACACTTGATTCTAAAAATAGACTCAAAACAATAACTATAGAGCCAGAGAATAGCCCTTGATTCCTTTTGACACTCATTTTATAGTCCCCGAGATTTGATCCAAATATCGACAACAACTCCCGGACTGTGTCAACACTCGTCTCCCCGTACACGAAAATCAAACTAGCATATCTTCCACCTCGTTTGGAGTTGGAAGGCCTACTTTATATCAAATCGAAGCTCTCGAAATTATCTACAACATGATCCCATCATATCGACCTATATTCAGACTTAAGACCTCCGAAAATGGTCTCAAACCCATGGCTCAAAATTAATTATTTGAAAACCATGCAAAAATCAAATTTTCAACATAATTTACCCATTTCTATACCACTACTATGATCATTCTATCACTCCAACACCATGATCAAACCCCTGTCACACTTGTATGTCCAAATCTTATAAGATCCACATCAAAAATCTTACATGCAAACATCCCCACTTCTAATATAGTAATAATAACACTTACTTACAATCATAAAATAGATCAAAACAAGATGATCTTTCAAGAAAAATAATTTTGAGAAAAGTTCATGCATGTTGTAAATGTTTATACCAAAATGATCCAAATCATATTACAAACATGGGACTTACTTTGGTTTTTAAGGATTCAAGGTAGAAATTAGAATCCAAGGGTGTTTTGGCTTGAGGGTGTCACGGCAAAAAAGAAAAGAAAACAGAGAAGAAGAAAAATAATTTGGTGTGGTTTTGTATGTTTTTAATTAATAGAAATCCTTTCAAAATTCACAAAATCAAAAAGTGTAATGCATGTAAAATTTTAACAAAAATCAAAGATCAAAATGCAACTTTTTAACATGAAAACACGATGATCCTACCTAGATCATCACATGCATAATGATCTAAACATAAATCAACCATGGAAATCATAAAAAATCTTGAAATTTGATGCATGTAGGAGATTTTTATACCAAAGTGTAGCTCTTGAGATTACCAAGATGGGTCTTCAATTTGTTTTGGATTGATCAAGCTTGAAAATCAAAAATTTGATGTTCTTGGTGGATGGGGGTTCACGACATCAAAGAGAGAGAGAAAGGGTGTGTTTGATTTTCATTTTATAAATGTTGTATGTGTTTTTGTTAGTGGAATTTCCTTATATAGTGTAAGGTGAGGGTAGATTTTGCCAAGATGCATTTCTTTGGGCTGAAAATGTAAATATTAACTTAAGTAACGGGAAATGACTAAATGTAAATTTTGAAAATATTTAAGGGCTCAGGTTTCATAGAAATACTTTTTAGAAGTTTAAACGCACACGAAAAATAATAATATAACGACTTAATACGCAATTAAAACGATATCGTCGAAAGTATTAATTATCGAAACGATCGATAATAAAATATAAAATTTTGGGCATCAGTCGGTATCGCGATCACTAGTAGTCCTCGTTACTCGTCAAAATATTAAAATAAAATATTCAATATCGGTTTCAACTTAAACCGTTAAACATAATAATATTTAACGTCATAAAATACTTCAAAAATATTTGAAAAGTAGGATTAAGTAATGACCTTATTTTTGTGGATTTTACATCCTCACCACCTTAGAAGAGCACCGTCCCGGGGCTTACTTCTCCTTAGTTCCATCACGAATAAATGCGGATACTTGCTCTTGAAGTAGTCCTCTCGCTCCCAAGTGTATTCGGGTCCACGTCGGGAATTCCATCGCACTTTTACTATCGGGATCCGACTTTGCTTAAGCCGTTTCACCTCTCGATCTATAATCTCCACCGGTTCCTCAATAAAAAGAAACTTGTCGTCCAGATGAATCTCCTCAAGTGGAATTATCAAATTCTCGTCCGCCAAACACCTCTTAAGATTAGAAACGTGAAAAGTATTGTGAATAGAACTTAACTTCTCTGGCAATTCCAACTTATATGCCACAGGACCAACTCGATCAATAATCTTGAATGGACCAATATAACATGGACTAAGCTTTCCTCGCTTGCCAAATCGAATTACTCATTTCCAAGGTGATACTTTCAACATAACCATGTCGCCAATATCAAACTCCAATGGTTTCCTCCTCTTATCCGCATAGCTCTTCTGCCTACTATGAGCTGTCAGTAAACGATTCTTGATTTGCACGATCTTCTCAGTCGTTTCTCTAATCAATTCAGGACCCGTCAATTGACTTTCTCCAACCTCACACCAACCAACTGGTGATCTACACTTTCGCCCGTAAAGTGCTTCAAAAGGCGCAGCCTTGATACTTGCGTGATAACTGTTGTTGTATGAGAACTCCACCAAAGGTAAGTGTCGATCCCAACTACCTCCAAAGTATATTACACACGCTCGTAACATATCCTCCAAGGTCTGAATAGTCCTTTCACTTTGTCCGTCCGTTTCTGGATGATACGCAGTGCTCATGTCCAACTGAGTCCCCAAAGCTCGCTGAAGCGATTTTCAAAACTTAGATGTGAACCGACTATCTCGATCAGAAATAATTGACAAAGGAACTCCATGTCTACAAACAACTTCCTTCAAATGCAACCGAGTAAGTTTGTCTAAGCCATCAGTTTTCTTTATCAGCAAGAAATGAGCCGACTTAGTCAACCGATCAACAATCACCCAAATCGTATCATAACCACTAGAAGTTCTCGGAAGTCTCGAAACAAAATCCATAGTGATACTCTCTCATTTCCATTCTGGAATTTCAGGTTGTTACAGTAAACCCGAAGGTCTCTTGTGCTCAAACTTCACTTTAGCACACGTAAAGCATTTACTAACATAAGTAGCAATGTTAGCCTTCATATTCGGCCACCAGTATCACTTCTTAAAGTCTTGGTACATTTTATCCGATCCTGGGTGAATCGAATATTTAGACTTATGAGATTCGTGCATAATTAGATCTCTCAGTCCTCCATACACCGGTAATTGGTTGCATGTTTGATTTTTGAATTGGGTTTTCTTTGATTTGTACATGCAAGTGTTATAGGATTAAAAGGGATGGATTAGAGTGATTTTAGGTTGTTATTAAGAGTATAGAAGTGGTGAAAATGGGTCAAAATGTTGATTTGACATGATTTCTAAAATGTATTTTTGGGACAACAGCTTACAACAGATTATTTTGTGGGTTTAAGTTCTGAGATAGGCTTATATTATTTGATATTGTTGTAGTAATCTTCAAGACGCTCGTTTTGCCGCTTGAATGAGCTTCTAACTCATTACGAGCGAAAAGTTATACTAGTTTTAGTATTTGTGTACCGGGAGACGAGTATCGGCACAATCCGAAAATTGTTGTCGATATTTGGATCGAATCTCGGGGACTATAGAATGAGTTTTAAAAATGTTCAAGGACTGATGTTAAAGTCTAAACCTCAGGTCATGAGTCTATTTTCAAACCCGAGTGTCGGTTTTATAAATGGAGTTGTTTAGATACGTCAAAATGGTTTTACGAGTTAAAGGCGTAAATCTGACCGGTTTTTATAACACGAAGGTGTGTCGGACAGAAGGTCTTAGAAGTAATATTTTTGAATGAAATTTAAACTGAGTCTTATTCATATTATATGTGAGTTTGTGACCAAGTTTCCTCGAAATCGGACAAGTCTAGATAGGGTAGATTGGTGTGTACATTTGGAGTGTACATGCTGATTGGTATTTTGGACACGTAGTTCAATACTTATGTGGCGTGAGTTGAGTATTCACTATTGGACATGGTGATTTACTCAAGTGTTAAGTCATTATATAAATGACTTAGCTACTGGTCCGAGAGAAGTAAAATGATAAGTTGACTTGCGTTGACTTGGCGTCTTAAGACGGGTCAATATCGTGAGCGCAAGTGTTTAAAAGAATAGTGTTGAATAAAAGGGTATAGTAATAACACTTGTATTATTAAATTTTTCGGGATTGTCTTGGTTTTGTAATTTTGATTTTTATTATTTAAGTATGAGTTATACTTGAGTCGATTATTAACGAACGCGCCTTATTTGATAAGTTGCGGTTTTCGTGTTTAAACGGGCATCACTAATCGTCGGCGATCGTCTCATTACCACTATTGGCTAAGGTGAGTCTATAGCCTCGCTTTTATAATTGTTTTGAATGATTTTAAAACCCGCGAGGGGGATAACATGCTTGTTTTATTAAAATAAAAGGGTACAATGAGAAGTTGTGGAAACCTTACTTATTGGAAAAGTATGAATGCAACGAGAAGTTGTGGGAACCCTATTTACTTGAAAAGTAATTATTGAAATTGAAATGTACAACTATAAGTTGTGGTAAACTCATGATTGTTTTAAAATTGAACACAAGGAACTTAATTCTATGTTTAAATGAAAGTTATTACATAAGTTTGTTTAGCCTTAAAAGACCCATGAATCGTGAATTGTTAATCGAGACAACGCTAATGCTATGGATAGATCTATCAGGGTGACGCCCAGTCCGGTCGCGACTAGCTCTCGCGTGGTTTTGTGATGCACTAGTAATGAAACATGGGATGCATTGTATAAGAGAAATATACGCACTTGGCTAGGTGTGTTGCGCTGAAATAATATATGTTAACGTTCAATGTCACGAGACTTATGTAATGACACGATACATATGTCCGTACAACATAATTGTCTTTGATAAATTATTAACCATGGAAGGTTATTTATGAATACTTGTGTTCTCTTTATTTAAATTAAACTCTATAGATTCACTCGGCAAATTTTGCTGACTTTTTAACATGTTTTATCTCAGGTCCATATAGAAGGCACTCGATAAAGGCGGTTTCGTGAAGCTTGCTTATTTAAAATGTTTTAGCCCACTTTTATAAATTATATCCATTCAAATGATTTTTACCATTTACTAGGTTTTGTAAACTTGAAATTATCTGGGACCGTGAATGAAATTGTAGTTTATTGAATGAAAATGAATGGATGTTTATTAAAACGACTTGTTTTGAGCCGTTTTCTATGATTATGAGATTGAACCATGATAGTAACACCCAATGACCCTTCCGCTGTTATGACCGAAATTTGGGGGTGTTACATTATGATTTATTTCGATGGATCATTTCTAAGGTGTCTTGATGATCGCAAGCTTTATAAGTAGATTGTTAAGAATCGTTGACCGTTCCGAGAATAGGCGACTTGTTTAAGCATCACCATGATTTATGCATGTACTTGTGGATTGACTGAGGATCAAGTTATCAACAACAACTCGTCAAGGATGTGAAGATCTTGTAATTTTACTTTCTATTATCGAAGGGTAACCGAAGACTTTTATTGATGATGAAACTCTTGGAGGCCAGCATGACGAATTAAACGAGGAATATGATGCATCACCTTGAGCATTGAAGCAGAAACTATTCGGACACCTCTGTATGATGAATGATGAAGTAGAATGATGCTTTTGTATGATGAACACTGAAGCAGAAGTTAGTGGGACGCTTTTGTATATTGAACACTAAAGCAGGAGTTAATGGTACGCCGATATGTGGTGAATCTTCGCCAATGGACCGAATTTCTTAATGATTGGAATTAATAAATTCGTTATCACTCGAGGACTATATTGTAACCGACACCACAAGTGGAAAGATTTTGGAGATCAAGTCGTATTATCAAGGCTTCGTTCAAGGTTTTCTCGATGACCAACGATGGAGATCTATATTGGATGTTTATGTTTGACCCTTTTCTTTTTATGTACTTATACGGTGTGTGATCTACTCTAATGATCGTAAGTTGTGAGAACTTGAGACGGCATCATCCGATGACGTCCGATCATGGAGAACACGTACCATGTAATATCTTTTTGACTTTCAATGACTATGTTTATTGAGACTTTGATGCGCGTGAGTGGAAGTGAGATGGTGTTTTTGTATTATCTTTTGGGTATGGATCCGAGTGTGAGCACACTCCGATGACGAAAATGTTTTTCTTGTCATTTCTTTTTTATGTGTGTCCATGGCTATCCGGCCAATGGATATCCGTTAATTTGAAACCTTCCTTTTGACTGGACTTACCCGAAAATCCAGTCATCTATTCTTGTCGTTGAATGAGCTTCGTGTAATTCATAAAATTTTCATGTGTCGAGCTTGAAGGAGTGATTGGTGGATAAGGATTTATTCATCTACTTTTGGTGAGATACAACTTGATAATAAGTTGTGTTTTGTAAAAAAAGAACCAGTGGAGATCGTGGATCGAGATTCGCGTGGGATCATGAGCGCTTCTTTAGAATAAAGTTCCCTTATCTTTCCTAGTGGAACGCAATACGAATATGAGGCGAGGTGAGCGTCGGGACATCGCTCCTTTAAGGTGGTGAGGATGTAATATCCCGAGCTTAACGTCACTATTTTATCCTAACTATGTAACATATTTTTAATTTCTATGTAATGATGAGTATTATTATATTTGACGATTTTAGTTGAAACCGATAATGTGTGACTATATTTAATTGTTGTGACGATTAAAGAGTTTTAATAGTGATCGTGACGCCAATGGATGCCCAAATATTATATTTTGATATCAATTATTTCGATATTTGATACTTCTGAAATTTTTATTTCATTACGTATTAAGTCGAGTCGAACTTTATTATTTTGTTTTGTGTGCGTTTAATAATTAAAACGATCGATTTAACAAATGAAATTTATATTTTATGAACCCGGGACAAAACCCGACTCTCGTAAATATTTATAAATTTGACTGATAGTCATTTCCCGCTTTTCACTAATATTTACACTTTGCTCCACAAGAATGATTAAATTGCAAAATACACCTTCCTCCACCATATAAATACCCTTCAACTAACACATACTTACATTTTATTCATTTAAAATTTTGCATCTCTCTCCTTTCTTTCTTTCTTTAGCCGTGGGATACAACACCACCAAAAACACTTCACAAATTTTGATCTAGCTTGATTTATTGAAATCTAACAAAAGACCCATGTTCCAAATTCAATGGTGATTCTATTGGTATGATTTTTACTTACATGCATTCACTTTTACTTTTTAAAGATTTTTACTCAAGAACAATGGTGTTTGATCTATTTCATTGTTGTAGTACTGTGTTATTATTATTATAATTGAATTTAAAAGTGTTGCATGTTATATTTTTTATATGGGTTTTGAAAGGATGGATCATGCAAGTGATTTAGGGATGAATGGAGATGTTGTACATGATGGGTATAGCATATTTGAAGTGTTGATGTTGATAAAAATGGGTCAGAATGGTTGTTGGTATGATTTTAAAGAGTCATTTTAGATCAGTAGGTTTAAGGCCGTTTTTCATACAGTAAATGTTGGATAAAGTTTGATATTCTTAGATATTGTTGTAGTAGTCTTTGAGACGCTCGTTTCGATATAAGATAGAGCTTTTAACTCCAAACGAGTCAAAAGTTATGCTAGCTTGAATATTCGTGTACCGGGAGACGAGTATTGACACAATACGAAATTATTGTCGATATTTGGATCGAATCTCGGGGACTACAAGTTGAGTTATAAAACTGATCAAAGGCTGTTGTTAGGTTCTAAACTTATAATTTTGAGTCTATTTTCAAAGTCAAGTGGCAATTTTATAAATGGAAATGTTTAACAAGGTCAAAATGATTTTACGATGCAAGTGTGCAAAACTGTCCGGTTTTTAAAGTCTAAAGATGTATCGAGCAGGTGGTTCTAAAATATGAATTATTTGATGAAATTTAAACTGAGTCTTCTACAGATTATAAATGAGTTTGTCACCAAGTTTCGTCGAAAACGGAGTTGTTTAGGTATGGTAAAACAACGTGTACTTTTGGTAAGTACCGGCTGAGTATTTTGGGAGGTACTTAACCTCACGTCATAGTTTAAGACGAGAGGTTAATCTATTAGCTTCTCAAAGTTCTAAAAGCATATAGGTAATGTGTGAGAGTGTATATTCTGAGATTGGAAACCCATTTAGGGTACTTGAACCGTATTGATTTGGCATCTTAAAATGGATCAATATCGAAGGTGTTAGTCTTGGAAAGCTAGTACTTGTCGTGGAGTTAGAAGGAATCACTTGCATTGATTGATCATGTCTATGTACATACTATTGTGAGTCGATGATTTTATTATATTAAGTATGTTTTGAAATACTTAAGTATGTGGCTAAGCGCGCACCTTATTTGTTAGGTGACGGCTTTTGATGTGTATATATTTGGGAGGCATCTTCACTTCGGCGATCACTACTACTACTAGCTTCGTATCCCATCTAAGGTAAGTCTATAGCCTCGCTTTTACACTATTTCGTAAATGGTTTTTAAACCCGCGAGGGGGAATACATGTTTTTCATAAACTTAGAACACAAGTCTTTTATGGTATGCTTTTCCCTCTATGAATGGACCCGTGGTTGCCTTTAAATTGAATTAAGTGATTGCCTTTGTTAAAGCCTCAATTATGGACCGTTAATTAACCAATGATGGGTTAATCGCTAGTACAATTAATAGATCTATGGGGGAAGCCGCCCCGGTTCAGTTTGTGTGGACTTGTCACAAAAGCTTTGGCCCGACCTCCACACTGTTTGAGCATATTGTATTGAGAAGTCAGGTATACGGCAATGTACCAATAATCTGGAGGTAACTGACAATTAATAAATCTCCTGTCTTATCAGACCTCTAAAGGGAGTGTCTAAGGGCTCGGTTCCATGAGCTTATTTCAATTTATGCTATATACAATTATTATTGTTGATGCAAATTATTATTCGATGCTTGTTAAGCATGCCACAAACTTATAATATTTGCTTGTGTTCAAATTGATTTGTAAAACATATAGACTTGCTCAACCTTTGCGTTGATGATTTTACACATGTATTTCAGGTAATCAAGATGGATAGCAGCGGAGTATGCGAGGAGGAAGTTGGTGCTTACTTGTCTAAATCTTTGTTTACTTTTCCATCCTTTGAAATGAATAAACTACTTTTAAGCATTTAGTGTATTGTGATTGGTAACGTTTTTTGGGACCAACGCTACTCTGATTTTATATATAATGGGATGGGAAACTTTTTGGAAAAGATTTTATATTAACTTAACGTCTTTTTTGAGGTCGTTGTCTATGATTGTGTGCGATGTGCTATTAGTAGCACCCCAAAGTGGTATTCCGCTGCGTGGTAATTTGGGGGTGTTACATCACGTCATAGTTATCATCTTATATGTGACTGCGCAGCTCGAGTGACGAACAAAAGCTACGATACCCGATATTATCACCATCATTCAGTAGAGAGAGAAACACCACTTTTGATCCATTTGTCTGCATAAGAACGAAAATTATAAGATTTATTGATTTTGCGCCATTGAAAAAACTCGAGGAATTCCAGAATAATACCATGGCAATCTGTCCATTCTGTAGAGAACTCATAGTCCTCTCCATAATCGCCTTGAAACTCCACCTTAATATCGACATTAAAGAGGCTACTTTCACCAGTTCTAGGTCGGGCAAAGATCTGCATAAACATAAGTGCTAACGTACCAAATTCAATACACGTTTATACATTTCTTTTTGTATACGTGTGAGAAGGAAAAAGTAGACAGGCCTGATTTCCAATTCTCAAGATTGATAATCTGATGCTAATCTACAAGTTGTATCACATATTCACAGATGTGTCGTTTTCTCATTTATATGAATCCACGACTTTTTTGCTAACAAAAAATGAATGTAATCAAGCTTAATCATGCATCATAAGAAGAAAGAAAAATACTATGACAAATTACCATTAAACTGTACCTGCCAAGAGATAAAGGATGTAATCCTAGAAACACTGGTACTTCCGTCCGTGATAATATAAAAATATGGAAAAAGTCTACGCATCTTAGATTCACGCAAATTCGGCTTTGAAATTGAAAAGAACATAACCAGATCCAGATCGAAGATCATGACCCTCAGTATTGAACACACAAACATCAAAGGCTAAAATCAAATAACTGCTACCTGATGACCATTCGACGGGGTGATCTTGTGCAGCCTAATTAAACTTAGTTATCAGCTTAATTATAAGAGCGCAACACAAACCTACCCGTTTGACCCACGCTAGAGCACATAAATATATTTCAAAATAACGATCAATTTATGTGTATTACAAATGCACAGACCTGTGCGCAAACCCCAATAAGTTTGATCTTGTAAGACATTAAGTTTCAAGATATTTGGTAAGAATGATCTCTAATCCACGTTGCAGCTTCTATCGCCATGTTAATAAGCCAAGGTACTAACCATGTCTGAAACAAATAATATAGGAAAAATAGTGAAAGCTATCAAACTAAGAAATCAAAAGCCCAAAACATAAACAAAATTGTACCTCTAGTTGGATTCTCCTGAGCGAGATAGGGTCCTCAAACAATGCAAAGCTATAATACAACAATCAAACCCATGGAGAAAGGTGATTATACTTATGATTATTGCGATTATAATTTTGTAATACTAAAGTATTAATCAGATCAGTGGCTCGATTATTGCGATTATAATCTAGGTGGATTTTTTTTGTTATGGGTTTAATTTCCGAAATTTATCTAGGGTTTTTCTCACGGATGAGTTTTTTTAAGAACGAATGTTTCTTGTTTTGGTTTGTTAGGGATTGGATTTAGAGGTTGATTTTAGGGTTACGATGACATTGATCTTAGCATGAAGTGTGGGTGTGGGTTTTAACTAGATTCGACTTATGATTTGTAAGAATGAAAGTTTCATGTGCTGACTGGGATTAGTGCCCTTATAGATGACGTGGCAAATCCCTCCTCTTATATATAATGTAAATATATATATATATATATATATATATATATATATATATATATATATATATATATATATATATATATATATATATATATATATATATATATATATATATATATATATATATATATATATATATATATATATATATATATATATATATATATATATAAACACAAATTATTTTTAAATTGAACACAAATCGAAATGAGCAAAAGAAACGAAAAAAAGAAGTAACCAGCTTTTGTTAGTAAATACTTCATTTCTCTAAAATACCCTTCAATCAATTTTTCATTTATTTTAATGTCATTGATTAACTATAATTGAATATATCATCAATTAATTGATCCAATGGTCTAAATAACTTTTATTTTAACAATTCTAAACTATTACATCATATTAACCCAACTCTCTCTCTCTCTCTCTATATATATATATATATATATATATATATATATATATATATATATATATATATATATATATATATATATATATATATATATATATATATATATATATATATATATATATATATATATATATATATATATATATATATATATATATATATATATATATATATATATATATATATATATATATATATATATATATATATATATATATATATATATATATATATATATATATATATATATATATATATATATATATATATATATATATATATATATATATATATATATATATATATATATATATATATATATATATATATATATATATATATATATATATATATATATATATATATATATATATATATATATATATATATATATATATATATATATATATATATATATATATATATATATATATATATATATATATATATATATATATATATATATATATATATATATATATATATATATATATATATATATATATATATA